>APFE030804981.1:0-76305 GCA_000404065.3 Pinus taeda
AGCCCTTTTCTGACCGTAAAAACAGGAAAAGATTGCCGGATTTTTGTCGTTTCAAATTCGATATTGGAAATAAAACGACGTGTCCTTGATCGCTTTTTACTTTTCAGGTCAAAGACACTAACTATGAAAATATCCTTGGTCACAAGATCAAGCGGTTCTCCTAGGTATTATTTTATACTTTTTCGGGCTTAGGAGACACAACTTTACGAAAAAGTTCAATCTGGAGTCTTCTAAGTTTTTCAGACTCTCTAATATGAAAAACGCCGAGTTTCTCCTATACTGGACTCGTTAATTTCACAGTAGAGGACCTGTTCTATTACAAACAGGAACGGACCGCTCCTTTAGGGTTCGCATCAAGAACTAAGTTGGACTCATCCGAAGGATGAGCTTACAAACAAGCATATGTTATCCTCCTCAAGCTTGTAAAAAATAAAGAGGTACTTGCCAGAAATGGTGGGGGAAAAATGAGAAGAATGAGCCTATTTGATATCTTTTTGTCTCAAGAAAACCTTACTACCGCTCTTGAACACGACACTTGTTCATTCACCTGGGTTGGGAAATCCTTTACCTCACAGTTGACCAAAATCACTTGACATTTTTAGCCGGGTTATGGGAGTCGACTTTGAGTCATTTATCACCAAACCATCTATAGTGTCGTTATGTGTTCAAGAGATCTGAAACAAAATATTCAACTACGAAATACCTATCATTCATCATCATTGAGTCAGTCCTTACAGCTATATTTCTTCAACTTGAACTATGATTTCGTGTTGTGGGCTTGCCTGCGACGGGTCGCTTTCTATCGACATCAGCACATTATCTAGAGAGTTGACTTAGAAATCGTCAGTGCCTTGAAGTCTGCATGCATCAATGGCAGGTTTCTCACCTTCGACATTAGTTTTCATCATTGACTTGCAATCGAAGGATTCCATGAAATGTTCGACATCGACTCATTCATTCACATCTCATGGATTGTGCTAGGTACTTTGAGAACCATTGACATCACTGGTGGTCTCTCTCACGCTTGTTAACAGTTTGCGTCATTGACTGGTAATCAAGTGGTTTCTACCATGTTCGACATCGACTCATTTATTCCCATGGCTAGAATCGTACCAATTCGGGAAGTAGAGATGAAGACCCTGGATCTAGTTTCCACCATCCATGCTGCGAGGAGTTTTGTATTCATTATATTGTAGACCAATTATAAGAAGATGGCTGTGTCCATACTGTGTCTACATGAGTCTACGATTATGATGTACTATGAAATCATTCCTGTATCAGAGTAGTAGTTAGTCTGTTAGTTAAATTTTTTGATCTGAGTATGGGAATGCCTACCTCAGCGATGATATAATATTATACATGTATTTTGTGTTGAAATTGAAGGTTCTGACCGGGCTCTCCACAAGATGATCCTCGAAATGATAAAGTACTTCACCCTTCCTATATGACTTAACACCCATATCTATTACAGGCTTCGTACTTTAGGGGCAATCTGTTACACTGAAATTTGTCACCATGGCTATCTGCAGTTAAATAGCCATTTTGTCCTCCTTGTCAAGCCTCAAACCTTTGCTCTTCATGTCAAACTTCAAAAGAGAGAAAGTCACTTGAAAACATGTTTATCTCTGGTACGCAGGTTCTCTCTACCTTGCCTGCGTGTACGCATCCCAAACTCATTGTACCTACGTACTTGTACGCTCTGTAAGCCAAAGGATGGGTGCATACCCTTGTAAAGGTCAAAAGGCGCGAGTTTCATCTTTAAAAAGTTACTTGTGGTCACTTCTAGAGCCTTCTAGAAGAGTTTTTGACGTGTATTGAGCACCTCCAGATGGTTCATGCATCCCTATGATAGAGGAGCTTATCCCATCAAGAGAGGAGCTACCCCATACAAAAGAGGGAGTATCCCATTGATGTTGGAACTGAATAACCTCTCTAGAATACTATAAATACAGGCATTGGGCCAAAGGAGGGGAGGTTGAAAGCTGAACATTCTAAAGGGTAAATGCTGCTGGAATTAGGAATTCCATTGTTGACTTGTGAGGAGAGATCACTATCCTTCCTTGTTGCCATAGTGGGAGTGGTGAGCTTCAAAGTAGAGGAAAACTCTTGCTGGACCCTGGGAGGAACTTGCACAACACCAAGGCTCAGGTTGTAATGGTTTCTTTTTTGTTTCCTTAATACAAATAAGTCATTCTTCTCAATGATTTGTTCTTAATGAATTGTTTCATATACTCCTTGGTCTATATGTTGAATATGCTTTGTTTTATGGAATATTCAGGTGTTATGTAATGTTTGCTTTGTTAGTGTATGCAGGTCTGAAAGTGAAGGAGGAGCTCATCTGGATCCGCAAGGCTAGACTGCTACAACAGCGTGGGACCTAAGGTAAGATCGAAAACATTTGAATTCTCGTAGAATGATGTGTATCTAGAGAAGGATAGCTCTTGTTTGGTTTGTTTGTCATTAGAGAGTCTTAGACTCCTAGGAAGGTTAGATTTGTCCGCAAGTATAACTCATTCCGTGTGACACCAAGGTTTAGCTGGAGCTGAACCTTTAGATAGCTGAGCTAAAATTGAAGGTGTAGCCTTCAACCCCACCAAAGGTGAAGGAACAGCGCGCTAGCGCCATTACAACAAGAATAATGGAGATCAACAGTGCAGTGAAGGACTGTACAATGCTGTTCGAGGAGTCTTTCAAGGTTCTCACTACTCTGCAGGAGGACTCAAATATACAACACCTAGAAACAGAGGTGCACAAGTTGCAGCAGAAGTACGACGAAATAAAGGTGATAGCATAGATGGTGGCCTTTACACAAAGGCTCGCCGAATGCAGCAGGCGAAAGTGCTGAAGGAGCAGGTCGATGTTGCTCGACACAAGGAAGATTTTTTGAAGGCACGTGTACAACCATGGATTGATGAGCAATTTTTCATTACACTTCGATTGAAGCCAATCTTGCGCAGATGCAGGGAACGAAAGAACAGGTTCAGGAAAGCAGTTCAGCTACCGTAGTCTCTGAACAGCGTGTCCAGGAAGTGCAGCAGGCAGCTACTTAGTGTGCTGCTAATCTTGCAACAATCCGACAGAGTTGGGAGGTCTTCATACAAAGATCTCCAGACCGACAGAGTGACTCGAGGGCAAATCATGATGTTTGTGTTGGGGTCCTGTTGGGTGCGGGATCCCCCAAGGAAAGTTTTGGGGCTTAAAACCCAGATTTTGGTCAAAAGATGTAAATCCGATGTAAAGACTCGACAATTTATGTGCGCGGAGCGTGAAGTTGTAAATGAGTCATAGG
This sequence comes from Pinus taeda, assembly GCA_000404065.3. Taxonomy (NCBI): domain Eukaryota; kingdom Viridiplantae; phylum Streptophyta; class Pinopsida; order Pinales; family Pinaceae; genus Pinus; species Pinus taeda. The sequence goes on from APFE030804981.1 coordinate 3,290, forward strand.
GTTGTCCGCCCTCATTTTTGTAATGTAATGTCAGCTATAGAAATCTACCCACGGTCTGCGGACCATGGGATTTTATAAATAGGGCGAGGCTCTAAGTTGTAAATAAATCAATTGATGATCATGGAATAGGAGTATAGTGGAAGATCTAAGTGTAGAGTTGAGTCTTTGGCTTGTAGAATAGAAGAATTATTTGAAGCTGAGCGTGCAGAGGCCTAGTAGTCCGTAGCTGAGTGTGCAGACCCATGCAGTTGAGTGCACAAGGTGAGTCGAGTCTGTAATAGTTGGAGCATTAATAAAGAGAAGTTTTACCTTAATTCTATGTATTTATTTCTTGTTTTATGCATTGAATGTATTGGGTATAAATTTCACTTCTACTATTTATATGATGCGTGAACATATGTATCTATGTTGATTGAATGAATGTGAAATAGAATATTTGTTTGCACGAAGTTAACTAACATCTATAAGAAGATAAGTAAGAGACATGGTGTAATTTGGGGAAATAGCATAGATCACATCCACAGTGGCGTGAAAGTATCTCAACCCTTGGTTAGGGCTGCGTGAAAGATAATTCTAATAGATCATGAAGGTCTCGCAAGTTAGAATAGTGCACAAAGTGACCTACGTGAAGGTAGGCACAGTTGGAATAAATCGATAGCTCAGACATCTCAAGGGTACAGAAACTTGGTTCCAACATCCCCCCATACTGCATCAGGTGAGACTTCAATCCATGCTCTACGGGCCAATGTCAAAAGAGCCAGTAGCGTAGGGATTTGTTTGGCTAATTAACTCCAGACTTGGGTCAAGCCCCATCAAGCCAACATCTCTCTTAACGTCAAATAAAGGGGATCATTTCTTTAAAATTGTTGGAGTAGACTCGATACTGTGGTCCTTTGATAAGAGCTTTCTTTCATCCTTTGTTGTTTGAAATTTGAGAGAGAACCATCCTTGTGTTAGGGTCTTGATTTGCACTAGTTCCAAAATTTTCCCCTTCCATTCTTTGTCATACCATGCTTTGAGAAAATTAACTGAGAAAAACCTACCTTTGATGTACCCTGTAACTACTATATATGCATAGGCCTCTATTGCTTCACCAATTTTAACACCTTCACCAAAAACCAAGTTCATTTTATCAATTCTTGATCAAGTGCTTTTTCGCTTCTTTACCTTCTTTCCTTCGATTGGGACACTTTCACTTACAGGTTTCCCCACTAGGATTTCATCTTGTATTGGTTGGTTATCCACAGAAGCAGTGAAAACTACCTTATTGGCCTCAATAGGTTTGAATAAATTTTGCAAGATTCTTTCTTCACCCTTGGGCTCTTTCAAAGAAAAAGGGTTTCTTGCAAAACCTTTAATTTGTTTGGGGACCGACTATACTTGAATATCAATAAACACCTTTGATTGATAAAATTGTTGATCACTAATTGGAACCATAGGGTTTGCAAGACTATGTACCGAGAAAATGCCTGGGAAAACCTCAGAGAAACACTCACCTTGGGTTCCCACTAGATGCATTCCTCAAAACCTGGACAAGTGGTAGGCCCTAATGAAAATGAACTCAGAATACCATAAAATGACAAAGAGAAAATATCTTGCTCAAGAGATAATGTGTTGGGGAAAAAAATGGGGAACGTCATTTAATTAGGCCCAAACCTCACAATTTCAGCTTCCATAAAGGAATCTCTATCTATATTACCTGCCACAAATGCATGCTACTAAGGTGGCTTGTAAGACCAAAATGCTACATAGTCATCGAGATTAGGTAAGAAATCCACTAGTTCCTCCATTCCCTCATAGTGACCACCTATTACAATACTATAACCACTACTTGTGACCATAAGAGGTGCTACCAAAAATTCCTGAGGTCGATTTACTTCACCTATTTACCACTATAAATTGCTGTAAAAACTTCAAACCCCTAACCGTAGATAAAGACAAGAGAAACTCCTTCATTCCTTCTTCCAATCAATGTCATCATTTTAATTAAGTTACCTAGTTTTACATTGATTGATATTTTATATTAATTTTTAATATATAAAAATGTTATTTTAATCAATATACTTTGGATCATCTATTATTTTTTGTAAAGTGAATATTATATGAATTGGAGGAAATATTTTTTATGTCACTTGAGAGATAGACAATGTCAGCCTCTCATTAGGGAGACTTGACCCTAACCAAAATAGAATCCTCCTAAGGGGGAATTGAGATAACAAGAAAAAAAAGACAATATTAAAAACTCGTTATATCTGTTGTACTATCTTGAGATTTGTTGACTACACAAAGTAATGATAAATTACAATTGAAGCAATGGCATAAAATGTTATTCTCGAGGCTCTAACTCATAAACTACAATCCTAACAAGTTTTTTGGCCTTCTCCTAAGCATGCTACCCATAGGAGGAAGGCCAAGGTGCTTCTCAATCTACACCATTCTATAATCCATAATATTCGGGTGGTTATGCAAGCGCTGCAATGAGTGGAGGAAATGATCTCTACGCTCTTTCCTATCCATCAATGTGCACCCCAGAATAAACTTCAACTACCAATATAAATCAACGTTCTAAAAATATTGGGTGGAACAGCTTATGGTTTTCCTGTATCTGGGATCTAGTTAGCCCATTAACCATCGCTCTACTCTCTGAAAGGGAGGATCTATGGGAAGAGGCCTCACTCTCTGTTCTAGTAATTTCCTCTTGAATCAAGTCTAGATTAAGTGCCCTGCATCAACCTGCAAAGTTTTGTAGTTGTTTTTTCTTATGAGCTTACCCTTTATGCTCTCTCTTAATAACAAGTTTTTCCCCTGTTGACTCTATCCCATTGGCATGGCATCTTAACAGAATTGGTTGGTTCCAATATAGCTACCATGTCGAAAGACAATGCCTCCAAAGATGAGCTCATAATATTCTATGAGAATAGACAATTCTAGATCGAGAGTTCCTTCACTGGACAACCACCTATGTACTATCACCTAGACTACTAGAGAGGTAGACTCAGACTAGTGTTAATGCAAGCAAACTCAGAATTAATATTGTTCACCGCCCTGCAACTTCAATAGAGAAGTAATCCGAATTCTCTAGAGACTTGATCTTTGACCCAACTAGATAAACTAGACACCCAATAGAAATTATGCACATAAAGGTCTCCTAGCTAGTCCCCTCATCAACCCAGCAAGTCAAACAACTACATTAACATAAATATAAAATAAGGAAACACAATAAGCATATAATTCCCTCACCAGAGGATGGAGAGATCATCCCTTCTTGATACTAGGAAATAAGGATACAAGTATTAACCCAAATGGAATAACTCCCCCCTTCAATCATAAACAAAAAATACCAGACTTATTTGATAGAAAAAAATTGAAACCCAACTTGAAGGAATTAAATAGGATAGGAGCGTAAGGAACAAAATGGTTATATTAATGAGAAATAATGATACCAAACACAATTAACCCTACGCAATTAAACATAATAGACACCAAAATAAAAACCCACCTCCCCAAATCATCCCAATAAAGCCAACTCACCCCACAACATTCCCAAAGAACTTGAGCTTTTCAAATGAGTGCTAAAATGACCTTGTTCCCCCCAAAAGAAATAATAAAAGATATAAAGACAAAGGGAAAAAATATACCTAGTAGTACCAAAGAAGAATACCCTTTTTCCATGCAATGCACATGCCCCATTTCTTTCTCGTTTGACAGTGTTATAATGAGATCACGAGCCTACTTGTCACCTGACTAGACCCAACATTTATGACAAAGGGGGGGATGAAAATTCTTATAGCATGAAAGTAGAAAAGTCCAAATAATCCCCACCATCTAGTAAATTTCCTTAACTCTGAGATAAAGAGCCACTCGAGAGCTCCAAGACACCTAGGCAACTGTAAATCAATAATTACCTAATCTCTTCATCCAACTTCCACAAATAATCCCCTTCCTAAGCCATAGATAACAAAATGTTTGCTTCTCAAAGACTTCTACCCCTCTCTGCTCATGCTTCCAAATACTCAATTTCCGCAATAATAGAGAAGAGATGGTTTTCTCTCTTAGTCAACCAAATATACCATACAACTCTCTCTCCACCTCTTGCCATAATTTCAAATGAAAATATGCCATAATTTCTCCCTATTGCTCCACAAGAGTGCACTAGTTATGAATGCCATATACAACTTGCAGAAATAAATCCATACTTGATGTCATTAATCCACACTTCCCATGTCCCAGGTCTAAGGTTACTCTTCCTCACACTCCTGTGGGGATGATGCCACATTTCCACACATGTTTTCTAGGTGGGCTGACAAAGTTCCACTCCTCCCGTCTATCAATCTTGTCACCCCATCCTGGGTGATCATCTATTATTATTGATATTAATACTATTGATTGTAATAATATTTTTCACTAATTGTTTGTAAATTATCCATGGTATTATAATATTTATAAATCAAAATAATATTTTTATAAATGTCAGATATATATAATATTATAATTATATATATATATATATATATATATATATATATAATATATATATATATATATATATATAGAGAGAGAGAGAAGAGAGAGAGAGAGAGAGTCTTAACAAGACAACAGAACAAGAACTAACCTTCAAGTTAAAATTCGTGTGGGAAGGACTAACTTTGATAGGTTATATTGATGTTGCATCATCAATGGTTGTGGATTATTTCTTGAGAATATTCCAAAACGCTTTGGTACCTCTAATTACATAAGTTTATCTTGTGTATGATTTTTCTTGTGTGGAATAAAAAATAAATAAATAAAACTTTCATGAAGGAAAAATTATGACATTACCAAATATATATTTATATATGACAAGTATGAAGGCCACCTATATATTGCACTTTTGGAATGCTTTAGAATTCCCAATTTTCCAATATTCACCAACAATGGGTTAAATGCATAGATATTCGAATAGAAAAACCATCAAACATATTGAACTAAGTAGAAGGAGAGTGTAGTACGTCGAAGGTGCGGAATAATGATGCAACAATTCATCAAACATTCACCAATCAAATCCATGTGGATGCTTTATATGGATGACATGTGGTGGGGTGTAATACACTATAGAGCAAGGTCAAATGGAAATATTCCATAAGGCATTGACAAATGATGAAAAATTGGAGAGAAATTTCCCCTTAGAAATGAATTCATCTAAACATTCTACTTTATAAACATTTTCTAGTAATCACGATGAAAATTTGCTAAAGTATTGGCTGGTTAAAATGCAATTTAACCTACTTAAATTGCATTTTTGAATGTAATAAGGTATTTAATACCCTGAAAAACCCTTACCACAGCCAACTTGCGCAATCTCAATAACCCATATTTGCAAAACCAACAATCTTCTAAATTTCTAGCCATACTTTGAGTAAAATTGATCAGAAAAATTGACGAGGGAAAATTCAAAAAGTAGAATGTTTATCACTACTTTACAAATGGAAAGTTGGCATAAGTAATATATCCTCAACATGGAAAAGGGAGTGCCAATGTAATAGCCTTTGTGAAATTACCATGTAATAAAAGTTAAAAGTAATAACCATGCTTGATGGGAAACTTATTCCAAGTTGAATGTTGGGCAAGACATCCCAGTGGGTGTTCATTTGGTTGTTTATGGCTAAGGAAATTGGAAAAGGAAATGGCTAAGGCTTTGGAAAGCAAAATTGACATTTTTGGCATATTTATTAATGAAAATAATGGAAGTTAGGAGAAAAAGGAGGTGAAAGGTCACAAGTTACTATGTTGGTTATATGTATGTTTTATGAGAATGACTATGTATGGCTCTCAACATGTTTTTACTTGTAAATGAATGGATAATTTATCTATGACCTAATAGATGATACTGCATTAAAGTATATGTGGGAACAATGGTTCTTAGCGATTCTCAGATAAGTCTGAGATCACTATTTTTAATTATGTTGGTTACACCTGTAGATTACATGTTTGTGATATGTTTGACGAAATTATTTTCATGGCTAGTAGGGGTTCGATTAAGATCTTGTTTAACTTATTTCTTTTGCATCACTGTTTCCCCGTTATTTTATTGCTCCTAAGTTATCGTTCCATATTGGGCAGTGACCTGGGCTCTGGGACTAAACAAATGGCTCAAATCTTGGGGACACTAACACATAACTAGAAAACTGAGTCTCTAGACACTGGTAGGAAAGCCTGGGAGAGCGAGTCGGGGTTTCTGGACAATATCATGCATATAGCATGAAAAAAATTGAGGCTTAAGATGGTCAAAACTTCAGTAGGACCCAAGGGAAAGATGTCTAAAGTGTTGGATTGGTTCCCGAGGGTCATGAAGGTGATGTTGAATGTTTGTGTGTTATGTTTCCGTCAATTCCACTTCCTTAAGGTCACATAGGAGGCAAAATCCAATCATAGTAGCCTCTCATCGCATGTTTACCCCGGTTAGATGATTACTTGGGTAGATGTGGGAGGAGGGTGTTATAGAGTGGTATCAGAAAATGGTTCACCCCTCAAACTGGATGGGCTATGTCTATTGGTCATGCATGTATGTAAGTTGCATGTGTGTCTCTCACACTTGCATTCGATGTGCTTGTTGCATTGTATAATGTTGATCATGGTTGTAGTAAGGTTGTCATGAGGAACTTGATGATTGATTTTGTGGAATGCATCATCATGAGTATATGACTGGTTACATATTTTTATATGTCACATGATTACATCTTTGTATGTTAGTTTTCATTCTTTTATGTTTGATTATAGGTATCACTATTTTAGGTTTGGTTACAAGAGTTGATCGCTTATGCTCAACTACATGCGTTTATGCGTATGTGTAGTTGATTAGGCATTGCTTATGCATGTTGAAAGTTGCATGTGGCAATGGGAACAATGAATGGTTGTTTTCAGGAATGAGGTCATAGAATGCATGGATGATATGGCCTTGCATTGATGATTGGACCCTATATAGAATGATGTTTATGTGTTGATGCATTTATTTGTACATGTCTATATGTTCTTATGTTTATGTTATACATGTATCACGCTGATTTATTGATCTTGCAGATGAGGTAACTTCACCAAATTATACTAAGGTATGTTGATTTATTGTGATTTGGTTTATCTGACATATTATGCATTACAGGAAAGAAATATCAAATCGCTAGCAAGATGGTTAACTACAATGACTCTCCATATGAATCTTAAGAGCCATATGGTGTTCGGAACTCTTCTGATTTGGTAGTTACACTGAGAAGCTTAAAGGAAGAAATAAGGAGTTGTAAGGCGGATAATGACAGTATCATATAGGCACAAGAGAAGCAAGTAGAGGATAATGCTATTTCAGAGTTTGTCAGAATTTCAATGACAAGGGCCACTTCAGATCAACTATGGATAGGAGGACAAAAGTAATGGAGTATATGGCAGTAGGTCTCCTGGTAGACATGGGTTAGATAGATATGATAGGGTGAGAGATTGCAAGTTGTTAGACACTCCTTATAGGAGGGGTGATGAGTACAAGTACTATTCTAGTTCTAGTTCTGACAAATATCATGATCGCCATCGTTATCATCCCTACAAGGGGAATGATAAGGGACACTTGCCATATGAGTTTAAGAAAGCGAAACCACCTGCTTTTGATGGAGATGTGAAGAAGTCAGAAGATAGAGAGGCTTGGATACTTGGTATGAACAAATTCTTTGAGTTGCATCAGTACACAGATAACATGAAGGTCAAAATCGCTATCTTTTGGTTGAAGGGTAAAGCAAGCATTTGCTGGGAAGCAGTTCAGCTTGTGAAATTGAATGGAGATCCATTTCTGGGCAAGGTAAATGGAAGTGGATTGAAGACATACACCGGGGATCCGACCCGATGACAACATGATGGTAGCATAGTCTTAGCGCTCCAGGTAGCTACAAGGAGGCGCGGGACTATAAACTACACTGCCTGTTGTGTAGAGCTGCGCGACAGGGGCTCTACGCGAATCAGGAGGGTGTCAAAGTATCAGAAGAAGCGTGAAGGGAGCTATGTTATAAGGGTGGAAACCGTGAAGTGTAGCGAGAAAGTGATTGTTACCATCACTGTTCATGATTTGATTGTTAGGAGACGGTTAAAAGGAGCGGGTGGCCGACATTTAAGACAATTAAGAATAAAATTTTGGGAAATCTTCCACCAATCAAGCATCTATTGCGCCTAGTGCATGACGGGTGCTTATGGTTAATTGAGCTCATCCCTATCACAGATATTCTGATCCATCAGATCAAATTATTACCACACTCAGGACTAAATTTGGCCAAGGCGTTTGGTCGAAAGATGAGCGAGCGCGACCACTTTGAGAAGATGAAGGACAAGTTTAAATTTGTCAAAAAGTCACGTGGGTATTCGCTTACTAGCATTATTGACCCGATGGTCAAGATTTCCATGCAGCTTTTGGTTGGCAAAGTTATGCGCAAGTGCTGCACGGCTGAGGTGTTGGCACCAGTGGTTTTGTTGGTAGCCCAGTGCACGGAGGGTGTACAGTTCAACTGGGCACGCTACCTGTGCAGTGAGTTCCTCACAAACTGCAAAGAGGCACAAAATGACAATAAGGCATTCCACTATTCATGGCTATTAATTTCTATTGTTCTAGTCACATGGAATTTGCCAGAGGATAGCTAGTTTCCTCCTGTGGAGAAGGATTTACCAGAAGCGACGAAGTTTGCATCTCTTTGGGCCACCAAGGATGTTGCGCAGGTCACCAAAAGCAAAGTCTTTTGGGTGTTAATGGAGGGGACCATTTGCATGGCCATCAACCAAAAGCTATGGTTTTCACCAACTGTGTTCGAGCAACTATCAGGTTACACAGAGTTCAAAGTGGATTTCCACCTTGTCTATATTTGAGCCCGAAAGGACCCAAAACAGAAATGGTTTGACTTACCCTACCTGGCCATGGATGACGCTATTGAAGGGATCGTCAAGCGTTGGCCAATAGAGTGGCACTCCGCATCTGATATGGCCGTCGAGACTAGCAAGTCCATGAAGAAGCAGAAAAATGAAGCGGCCAGACAAAAGGTTCGGTAGTTGTTTGAAAAGAGAAAGAAAGAGGTCGATGAGAAGGCCCACGTAGAAGTAGAGTACACCGTGAAGGAACATGCAGAGAAGGAAGAGCATGACTCTAGGAGAAGTCAGAAGTCTCCTTCACCCCAAAGAGAGGAGGAAGAACAGTCAGAATAGGGTGGCGGTGAGCAGCAAGTGAGAACTCCCTTGCGAGTGAAGCGGTATAGGGAGCACGAAAAGGAGGTTCCACAAAGGAAGATGAAAGCCACCAAGTCCTCGCTAGATCCAATTACTTTGGGAGAGGGTGAATTGGATGAGATTGGTGATAAGGTGCAGGATACTACAACAAAGCTGCTGCAGCAGTTTGAGCAACAACAAAAGAAGGCATTTTGTGCCATCTAGAAGAACCTATGCGAGTTGCAGATTCAAGCGATGAGAATCCAGGTAGGTGTAGGACAGAGCAGCACTGCACTAACCAGTTTGGCATTGGGGACCACTCAAGCAGCAGATGTGGCTCGGTCAGTAGATCTCCAGGCAGTTGCGTTACCTGATGGTGTTTTGAGCACGGACGCGGGCGCTGACAAGGATATTGTTGGCACTTTGAAGAATGTTGGCCTCAACTTGGACGCGATCCTCTTCGAGTTAATTCACACACTACAAGCAGGTACGATATCAAAAGTTAAGGCTCCGGAGCAGCGTGCATTAAGCCTGATCAATGAGTACAGATTCAACAATGAACATATGTTCGTGGAGAAAACAACACCACTAGAAGCATGGAATAAATTTCAAGCTTAGAACGAACAACTTGCAGTCGTGGTGGTCGAGGCATGTAGGACATTCCCTGAATTGCATATCCTAGAGGAAGTGCTCGTGGATGCAAATATTAGGAAGTTGGATGCAAGTGTGTGCAACACAAAAATAGAAGTGGCCAAGGTTCAATTTCAACTGAACGTGAAGATAATAGAGCTAGAGTTCAATTCACAGCCTTCAACTCCACCAGAGGTCCGAGCACAGCATGAAGCCACTGTAAAAGATGGAGTCGCAGCAGTGGATGTCGTGGTGGTGGATTGCACTGTGCTCTTCGAGCAATGCATGGAGGTAGTCACAACTCTGTAGGAAGATACTAACCTGCAGAGGTTTAACATAGAACCCCGTGAACTACAGTAGTGGTATGATGAAGTGAGAGCGACGACGCACATCGTTGCTATAGCACAATGATTGGCAAGCACTTTCTCGAACAAGTTGAGGTAGCACAAAGGAAAGAGGTGATCCTCAAGGCTAGATTGGGGCCTTTGCTGGATGAGGCCTATGTTATCTCTTCCACCATTGAGGAAAAGTTGGCAAACCTACGGAGAACACAACATAAAATCAAGCAAGAAAATGTAGGACCAACAACAAAACCATTGGTGGAGTAAGATCTCTGCACTAACAAAGTTACTCAAGGCCAAGTCACGATATTTGTGTAGGGGGTATGTTGGGACAGGGTCCCCTAGGGTCAATTTTGGGGCAAAAGCGCAAGTTTTGGGGCAAAAAAGCCCAAGTTTTGTTGTAGAAAATGTAAAGTCTCCTCAAGTTGTGGTCACGGAGCATGTAGATAGTAAGGTGTCATAAAGGATTTTACCCTTCTTTTATGTAAGTTGTGTCAACTTTAGTAGATCTACCCATGGTCTGCGGACCATGGGATTATATAAAAAGGAAAGTCTCAGAGAGTCTAAGAAGTAGTAGCAATGAAGAAGATGAATGTAATGGGTAAATAGGAGAAAGAGTGAAGAAGTGTTAGAGTAGAAAAGAGGCTTTGGAGCTGTGTGCACAAAGGCCTAGAGTAGAGTCCACAATTGAGTGCGTGGACCACTGTAGCTGAGTGCACAGGGTGGTCTTGAGTATGTAAGCAGAACTGAAGTATCAATAAAGATATTATTCTGGAAATATATGTGTTTTATCTATTTTCTCCTGTTATGATTAAATGCGCTATTATGTTATGATGAATGATGGGTTTATGAATTATTACTGTATTGATGTGCAATTTTACATTATTTGTATTGGCATATGAATGCAAGTAATAATAATTGTTTACACGAGGAATATCTTGTTGCATGTTAAAGTTAGTGAACACTTACGCCAATCTGGGCAAATACGGACTAGTAGTAATTACAAAGGCAGGTAAGTGGTTGATTCACCTATTTAGGGTCCGCGAAAGACAATAGTAGGACTTCGCGGAGGTCTAGAGGTTGGATAAACAAGGTTATATCGATAAGTTTTAAAGACTTATCGATCTACGCGAAGACAGGTTTAGGGCATAAAATGAGATCACACCCATCTCAGGGTGCAGAAACTTTGTTCCAACATCCCTCAATATTGCTTCGAGTGAGACTTTAGTCCGCATAGAAAAAAGCAAGCTCTTATTCATTTTGAGGTCAGAAGCAGCCTAGAGCAATATATAAGTAAGGTAAAATAAAAAACCATGATGAATTATAGTGCAAAAATAAGGCACTTTGGTTATGAAACCAGAACAATCTCTTGAACGACTATTAATATATTGATCCCATGTGGATCATCCCCGTAGTAGCTCACCATTTTCATTTTCACTCAATATGGGAACAGGTGGGTATTGTGGATGGGAACAACTCATGGGTTGATGCCGAAAGGGCCAGTAGTGTAGGATTTGTTTGGCAATCTCAACTTTGAACCTAGGTGAGGACCCACTAAGCCAATAATAACTAGACCGAGATGCTTGAAAACCACATGTAGAAAGTGCTATTCTGGAAGATGAAATTGAAGTTTAAGAGTGCTCCAAGGCTTCCATCTTCTTAAAGCATTTGGATTCTAAGTGGCCATCTCGATTACAACAGTTTCAATGTATATCAGTCTTCTTCCCTTTGTTTTTATTTTCCTTATCATTTTTTTGAATTGATTATTCATTTTGAGACTGAAAGTGCTTAGGACCCTTGGTTTGTTTAGGACCATTCTTTTTAGCATGTTGCTTCTTAGGATTCTTTGAACTTGGTTGTTGTTGGGTGGCTAAGGATTTCTTAGAATAGTTTCCAAGATTAAGAAGACTAAGATGTAAGAGTTTTTCTTGTTCTCTTATTAAAGAATCACAAAAGGCATCAAAAGAGGGGGACTTGTAGTCTTATCCTTGAGAAATAAAGGCTTCTCTAGTAGAATGGAAGGTGGCAACAAAAATAGAGTAGGCTGGTCCCAACTTAGTAAGAATGGAATAAATAAGGCTACCATCTTCTTTCTTAAACTTAACATCTTCCAAGAGAAGTCTAAGGGTCTTGAACTTATGTTGGGTAGCTAATCCCCTGCGTAAGGGTTTTTGGTCTAAAGTCTAAAATTTTGGGTAAGAATAGGGTAAACACTTTGCGAAGTACACAGAGCGCTATATGTAATGGGTCAAGTCAAAGGGTTGTCCACCCAAGAATAATGTAAAATAGTAGAAGTTCAGTCAGCCTGACCATGAGTCGTAGACCATGGAAATGTATAAATAGAGAAAGGTGCTAATGGTAGAGTCAGTCTTATTTTGGGGATCTGAATGCATGGGTTATTGGAAGCAAGATCAATATTGAGTCTGTAAGTCTGATTCTAGGGTGGTCATAGGGATAGAGGCTCTGCAACTGAGTGCGCGTGGGCCTAGTAGAGTCTGCAGCTGTGTGCGTAGACCCCTGCAGCTGTGTGCACAGGGCGGAAGTGGAATGTACTGGATTGACCATACTAATAAAAGATAAGTGATTCTGGAATATTGTGATCTATGCTCAATCTATTTTATGCATTTATAATGATCTCTGTGTTATGCTTATTAAAGTGAATCTATAACCACTCTGGGTATGCGCATGGGTTAATATTGCTAAATGTTTGCTTGAATACCCTAAGAACTAGATCTGATCTATAAGAAACTTATTACCAGCAGTACAGAGCAGCACGAAGCCATAGGGAGCATTGCGAAATTCCCAAGTTCTCATCACGACATCCCTCAGGTTTGGAAACCTGGTTCTAGCACCCCCCCAGCTACCTTGGGTGAGACCTTTGTCCACGCTCCATGGAATGTTGCCGAAAGGGCTGGTAACGTGGGTTTTGTTTGGCTAAATAACTCTTCGGAACTTGGGTCAGGCCCCAATAAGCCAACAAATGGTTCCATTGTTGGGACCGGGATCTGCCTAAGGCATGTCTGATGTTTGAACACTGAAACCCTATGAAGAAAGAACTTGAATATTGGTTGGATCAGAAGCTGCATGAGTTTGTGGTCCAGGAAACTTGAAACCCACAGATATTATAAGAGAGGTGGTTGGATCATTACATATACATGGATATCCATGAGATATTTTTCGCGTTTTTCTCAACAGAGTTGTACAAGTGGATCGTGAGACTGGCTGACAGTGTGGGAAGGTGTAGACTTGATCAACCTATAGTGTGGACCCCAGAGGTGGTGTGTATGCTAGACGCATCCAAATACAAGATCACGAGGACAGTAGATCACTCGCTGGATCGGATCATAGGAGGATTCATCACTGAGTTCGTGATAGATACCACTGTAAGCTACAGCGAAGCAGAGAGACACTCTCTCCAAGGGCTATGGGGTAAGTACATCAAATCGCTGAATACTTGGATTAAAATGCTGTTATGTGAAAAGTGGGTTATGCGAGTCCATTGATGTCTGGGGTAACACAAAGCGAAAGAGGCTACCAAGGGATTGAAGGATTAGGAAATAGTCCCCTGATCTCACTGTCGCAAGAAAATGAACCGGAGCTTGCTGGGTTTCCCCCGAGGAGCGCGGTTCGGTTGATAAACTAGCACATTCCTCGGTCACTGTGTCCAACCATGTCGTCTCCTACTTCACCGACATCACCCCCACCATCACCAACTACATCACCTTTCGTTCCACCACCCCCACCTCCAAGAGTCGGAATGGTGGAAGCAATCAAGCTACCAGTATTTAGGGGCATAGGAAATGATGCAATGGATCAGTTCTGGTTCGTAGCGAAGGCAGTATGGGAAGCCAAAGGAATTACGGATGAGAACCTTAAAAAGGCTGCGCTAGTAAGCATGCTACAGGATCATGCACTGACGTGCTATATAAAGCACATTAACAATCATCCTATCGATGTATTAGCGGAGATCGAGCATGCCTTGAACAAAGAGTTTAGTCGACCAAGGTTGGAGACCCAGTCGATCATTGGGTTCAAATAAATTGCGACGCTTCTGGGAGACATTCCGTGGGACCTAGATCAGAGGTTCAAAAGTATGATCCGAGAAGCTAACATGCCACTCATAGATGCTCAGCACTATGTGTGGTTTGTGGCGTCTCTGACATCACACCTGAGGAGAACGCTCTCGCAGGAGAAGGTCTCGACACAGGCAGAAGCATTAGAAATGACGATGCGGTTGTATGAGACTCCTATACAAGATCCTGGGTTGGGAGTGTTAGAGCCTAGATTTACCACAGGCTGAAAAGGTAAGCTTCTAGGTCCACATCAAACCATGCTCAGCCTCGTAGCTAGCCCTACGAGGGCAGGAGAGGGCTCTCTCCGAGTCAATCTCAGAAAAGATAATCGATAGGGCTGAAGATGACTGATTTTACAATTGCTCTTAGGCTAGGTATGTAATGCAAGGATAGAAGTTGAGTTTTTGGGGGTTTTGAGTTGGAATATGGGAGAGGGAAATTTGGGTCCAGGGATGAGGCACAGTTTTTGCAGAGTTCTGATTGGGGCAAGGAAGGAAATTTTTTTGATGCTTCAGGATGAATAAATAGATGGATCAGACCGATGAGGAGCCAAGGAGGGAAAGAGAGTCTCAAGAATCCTCCTCAAACAGATGAAAACATTGAAAATTAAACAAAATTCCAAAGCAGAGCACAACAGTCCAATGAATTCTACTTTAATCACTCATTTGTTTAATTTCAGGAGCAAAGAGAAGGGAAAATGATACACATAAACATCAGTGAACTTACAATCACATAGAGAAAAACACCATCAAAACACAAAGCCACATGGATCCCAACAAGTGTTGCAAAACCCTAGTCTTTCCTTAGCCAAAAATGCAGAGATAGAATATACAATGATCTGCCAAGCAATCCCAAGTGTCCAACCCTGAAAATGACTCAGAAAATACATGATATAGACTACCCCAACCCATTCCATTGCCTCTAGGGGTCGAGCTCATCATTCTAGGAGCTGTTTCAACCAATTCTAAACAAAGCACTAAAATCTAGGCAATCAAACAACTTGCCTCTATATGATAGGAAATTGATTCATTCATTAAATTTTCACTTTTTAGTGAATGAATCCTCTAGAACAAGTAAATATGTGCCAAAATTACATCATAGTGATTAGGTTACATCAATATAGATCAATAATTACATAAAAAAAGCCAAACTAGTCAAAACTGGGCGAATTTCTGAGCTGTACAGTGAAAAATAGGCAAAAATCCTCTATGTGCCGCGACCAGAATCTCTATGTGTAGAACAACTTTGGGGATGATTTTGAGGCACTTCCTGAAGTCCCAATTGAGCCCAAGATAGCTCGTTGGAAAGCCCTGCTAGTCTACGTTCCAACCCAAGCGAAATTTCTAGATTTGGATGTCAGTTTCCCCTCCAAAACTTCAATCTCCCAAGACTAGTTCCTGTGTGTGCAAAAGGTGGGAGAGAGGCCATTTTTTGCATGTTTTTGACCCTTTAGGCAACCCCGAACTTGATGAAATCCTTAGGTAATCCATGAGCATGCATAAATTTTCATAACAAATCCAAAAATATAAATTTTTCCTCCTGGAGACCTCCCAATTATAAGCGCGTGCCAAGTGGCGCTACGTGTTGGGCAAAAAAACCTGTTTTGTAACCCAAAAATTTCAAAATTGCCAAAATTTTCTCCAAATTCCTTGAAACTTGGGTTGGAGGCCTATCATTGAGCATCATGCTCAGCCAAAGAAGCTTCAGCTAGGATTTGAAGCTAATCATGCTCTTTTTGCCTTTTTTGTCTTTTTGATGCCTTTCTCAATTTCGCCTTTAGATTCCTGATCCTCGCCTTGGAACTCATGTTTCGGGCCCTGTAATGGAAAACCATGTGTCTCAAAATTGCTTTATCCCTATCAGCCTTTTCTAGTAGTCTCTCCAAGTGGATGTTGATTCTCTCGAGCCAAGACTCCCGATCATCATTAATCTCTTGCTCCAATGAAGTGAATTCGATCCTCCTCCTTTGGGCAACTTGACGATTCTCCTGGATGTTTTGTAATTATATGATTTCTTTCTGATCTTCAAGATGTTTGTTCCTCTGCTCCAAGTATTTCATATTCCACTTAGCCCTCTCCAAGTTGAGGGACAAGGCATTGATCTCTGTCTGCTGCTCCTGGATGATCTCTCTAAGATGCGCATCTTGCGAGCCCATGTCTGTATCGTCATCCTGAATAAGAATAAAGTCCCACTCACCTGAAGGCCCCTCATCCTGAATTGGCCTCTTTCCTCTGTCCTGTACCTATACCTATGCTGCTGATGACGGCAACGAGACCCCTTCCACCCCAGGTGGAGATAGTACTCGTTGGGCTGCTACAAACAATCCCCTCGTGCCTCTCTGATAGGTGACATGTCTCGGCACACTAGTATTCTCTGCCTCCCGACCTCCATGCTGCTGTGAAGGTTCACCCGCATCATGAACAACCTCTTGATGAGCTACTGAAGCTGTGAAGAACTCACGGGAAATGAAGTCTTCCCATGCGATACCCTGCAGGCCAAGCTGATGTACAACAATGATCTTGATGAGCGCATAGTGATAAATGCTATTGTACTGCTGTTTAGGAGTATTCTTCTGCACAAGAGTGGTCATTCTCTCGATGTTTCGGCACATGAAATATGGAATGTTCATCAACCTCACTCTCTTGAAATGCATCAATAACCTAATATGGTATGCATTCAAGCGTGAAAAGCGGCCCTCACAATTGAAGTATCTAATAATGAGTTTCATCAATGGCGCATAATCTTCCTTCAAAAACCGGAATGAGAATACCCTGCTGAGCTGCCTCAAATAGCTAGGCCTGATGTAAGGTTCATAATATGCTCTATCTAGCTACTGTCTCTTGTTCCACTCTTCACCTATATTCGATATCTCGGTGGCCTGAGAAATGGTTTCTGGTGTCAAGGTGAAGTTTACTCCAGCAAGAGTGACATGACCATCATGCAGATGCAAAACAAATAACCGAACCAACTCCGGATGATGCTGGATCTGAGCAATCATCTCACAATACTGAAAGCATGACCGTTGCTGAAAGGATGCCATTGCAAGTGGGCAGGCCTGCAATTGAGTCAAGGAGGTGGGCTCTTCTCTGACATGTCTGCCACCTTTTCGAGGCCTTCTCGACACATTATGCTCAGTTGTTGAGTCACTGTCTTGCTCATATGCTTGCTCATATAATGAATCTGTCTCTGTCATGGTGCTGCAATGTGTATAACAGGTCTATGTTTTGAAAATGAGAAATAGGTGCTTTGTTTGCTCTGCCAAATGTACCAAAGGGAAATGAGGGATTGTGAGGAATATGGTACAGTAGGAAAGTGGGATATCAAGTGAGATTAAAGTGTAATAACCAACACTTGACAGTGTTTAGGGATGTGGGGTTTGGGGAATTTGCTACAAATGATATGGGAGAGGGAGAATGATAAGGAATAGTAGGTTTAAAGCTAGGGAAAATGGGAAACAGGGATAAGAGTAGTTTGGGATCATAAGGGAATAGAGGTTGGAAATGATAGTATGATTATAGGGAAACAGGGCATAAATTATTTTGGCACCAAAGTCACATTTCAAAACTTAAATTCAAGGCTGTTTTCATAAGAAGATAGGGTTTGACTTTCAACATTTAAATTCTCCAAGTCATATTCCAAAACCACACCAAACAATATTCAAGAGCAATTGCAGGGTCAATAAGACTTACTCGAGGCAAATTGGCGTGAAGACAAATGATAAAAATGGTTGTTGGCTCTATGCGCCGCGCACAAACCCAGTGCGCCGTGACTCCTGGATGCGCTGCGACAGTGTAATTTAACACTGAGAGCTTGCGCCCAATGCGCCGCGACCTCCTCCAATGCGCTGCGCATCCCTTCAAACACAAAATTCGCTCCTCTAGAGCTTAAGTGAATTGCAATGGACCTCTTGGCATACCAATGGATGGCTTAAACCATGAAAATGTCTAATACAGTGATGGGGATTGATTTTTATTGAAACCACGATGATTTTGGTCTTGGAGGTTTTGTGCACCGTGCACAAGCCCAGTACGCTGCGCCTCATGGATGCACTGGACTAGAGGAAAAATACACAGTGAATTCGCGCCCAATGCGTCGCGTGACCTATGTGCGCTGCGACCTAACCCAATGCACTGCGTAGACTTGAACACGGTCTTGGTTTGTCAATATGACAAAATCGCCCTCTCACCACTTTGATTCGACTTTCAATCAACCTCTGGATGGAAATAGATTTTTCAAAATAATGAAAGGATCTTATAGTGATGGATTTAATTTTTGTTTCTCACAAACCTACTTTGTAATGTTTTGGCTTGGCACTTTTTCACATTTTAATACAACTCTGTTTTTCAAATCTCCTTTTTGATTTTGGTTTGAATGAGGAATCTTTTTGGCTATTTTTGCAGGGATGGTGGCATGTCTTGACCAAGGAAGACCAGGGTTGCGCCTGGAGAATTCAACAACGGAACAACTTTTGAAAATTACATGGCAAGTTATTGCAAAAGATGAAATGTCAAATTTTCTTCAAAATAGAGTTTTGAAGAAAAGTCATAATCTATCCACATGACGATGAAATTTTGTGAAATAAAAACTTTTTTAGAACCTCCCTCTAGCCTGCTGGCATTATTGACACTATGAAGACATAGTTTTTGAAACCCTAGACCTATGATTGACATGATTCATTGCCCATTAAGAGATTGAACATTGAATGTCATGGACTTTAATAAACCTTGATGAAAATACCTAAGACAACAGGTACAATACATGAGGAGAATTGAGTGACAAGGCCCTTCCGTCAGATTATGGCATGCCCCGAGTGGAATGCAACTGAGTGAATCGAGTGAGACACCTAAAAATGAAATGCAAAAGAGAAATTTTGATCGCTGACGGAGGGCTGACGAGACCGACTCTAACATTGGCTGCAATGGGGATGGTAGCTCCTTGGAGGTGCCAAGAACTACAGATCTCTGGGAGAGATAGGAAGTGCTTTCATCCATTGGGCTATGGAGTCCATTATTTTGGCAAATTAACACAAGACCATTGACTTATTATTGACTGAAACTTAACTGAACCCGTCTCAAATTTGAACTGAAAATGATTCAAACACTGACTTGACAAACTCAAACCAAAACTGAAATCCTTCTTTAAAATTATAGCCTTCACTTTGGGCCCCAAACTGATGAAAAGATCACAGCACACTCTTGCAATGAAACTGAAACAAAATGGTATATATTGTGACAATGTAAACAACAGAAACTTTCTCAGAAATGGTACCATTTGAGCAGCCGACCATTGAGCGGCCCTCCAAGAAATTCTTCTTCGTTCATCTCCTTTAAGAGAAAAGCATTTTGACCACAATATGCAACAATTTTGAAGGGACCTTTCCAGAGATTTTCGAACTTACTGTGCTTACCCTTTTCCTCATTCCTTGCATCCCATTTCAACACCACTTCCTCCAATTGGAATTTGTCCACCTTTGCTTTTCTGTCATAGATTTTCTTAATCTTCTCCTGTAACTTGGATGTGTTTTGGAAAACCTCTTCTCTTGTCTACTGCAAATGGACCATTTGATTTAGTCTTCTCTGCATAGGATCTTCCTCACTGCCGGCCTCCTGAAGAAGTTTGACTACCGGAGCTGCTAGAGAGGTAGGAAACACTGTATCAACTCCATAAACAAGCTCAAAGGGAGACATACCAATGGATTTATTTTGGCTGACTCGATCTTCCCAAAGTGCATTGACCAACTTCTTATGCCAACTCTTCTTGTTTATTTCCAGCAGCTTTTTAATGATGTTGACTAAATATTTGTTAGAAGACTCCGCCAACCCATTGCCTTGTGTATGATAGGCAGTTGAGTGACCCAAAATGATTTTATACTTGTTACAAAACTCAATCATCTTCTTTGATTTGAAAGTTGTTGCGTTATCAGTGATTAACTTATTCGGGCAACCAAAACGAGACAAGATGTTATTTTCAAGGAATGAAATAATTATGGCATCTGTAGCTTGCCGGGTGGGAATTACTTCGATCCATTTCGTGAAATAATCTGTTGCCGTGAGAATCCATCGATGCTGACTGGAAGAAGCGGGATGAATTTCACCAACAAAATCCAACCCCCACTGCTGAAAAGGAGCACTCACCTCAATGGGCTTAAGAGGCAAAGGTTGTAATTTCTGCCTTCCTTCAAAAATCTGACATTTAGGACAGCTCTTAACAACCTTATATACACCAGCAAACAAGTTCAGCCAATAGTATCCTGCTCTCAGAACTTTATTCGCCGTTGTTTTCCAAAAAAGGTGACCACCACAATCTCCTTTGTGGAAATCCTCCATGACCTGCTTCGCTTCTTCCTCCACCAAACAATTCAAAAGAATGCCACCAGGATCTTTCCAATAAAGTGTAGAATTGAGAATGAAAAACTTAGCAGCCTTTAATTTGAGAGTTCTACTTTTGTTTCTAGTCATTCCGGGTGGTGGTGACAAATTCTGCAGCACATATATGATATCTAAATACCATGGGGAAATAAAAAACATTTTGGATACCTGAATTTATGATCCTTCCTCATTCTCATCGGACATAGCAGCGATCAGATTTATGTCTAAGGCGTGCAAGTTTGATTCAGCCATTAACTTTGCCAAACCCTATCCTTTAACAAGCTTAGTGGGCTTTATCTCCACATCGTACTCCAACAAGACTGCAATCCACTTGCCTCGTCTTCCTTCTGGATTGGTCTACACTAAAACATCCTTGACAGCAGCATTAGGAACATAAGCCAAAGTATGAGAATGTAAAACACATGCTCGAAAATATTTCAACGCTTTCACAAGTGCAAGGGCCTGCTTTTCAATAATGTTGTACTTCAAGGCTGCATCTCTTATAGTTCGGCTGAAGAAAGCAATTGGTCTTTCATACTCATCTCTTTTCTGCATTAATACAGCTGCCATTGTATGCTCCGAAGCAAAAGAAAACAATATAAAATCTTGAGTGTAGTCCGGGCTAATTAGAACCGGAGCTGAAGAAAGAGTCAATTTGACTAAATTGAAAGATTTTATAGCCTCTTCCGTCCACTTCACTTGGCTATCCTTCTTAAGCATGTTTGTAATCTCTTTTAGGTGTTCAGCAAGGTTAGGCACAAAGCGGCGTAAAAAATTCATCTTACCATTAAAAGATTGACTCTCCTTCTTGTTCCGGGGAAGATCAATTTGCTGAATCGCTTCTACACGTGCTGGATCAATACGAATGCCATCTTTTGAGATAATGTGCCCAAGTAGTTTGCCCTCATCCATTGCAAACAAGCTCTTCTTCGGATTCAGCGACACACCATATTTTCTGCATTTTTGAAAGACAATTTTCAAATGATACATGTGTTCTTCATCTGATTTGGAAAACACGGTCAAATCATCAAGGTACACAACGAAAAAGACATCCTTCTCATTTGCGAAAGCCAATTCCATTGCTCGCTGAAATGTGGCACCTGCATTCTTCAAACCGAAAGGCATTTTGGCGTAGTGAAAAGTTCCCCACGAAGTGGTGAACGTTGTTTTATCTCGGTCATCTTCATGGACCAAAATTTGGTTATATCTAGAATAACCATCGAGTAGTGACATTCGAGATGCTCCAACTACTCGCTGAAGTATATGATCCATTTTGGGCAATGGATAATTATCTTTCAATGAAACTTTATTGAGATTCCTAGCATCAATGCACAAGCGAATCTCACCTGTCTTCTTTCGAACAGGAACCAAATTAGAGATCCAGTCGGAAAATCTGATGGGAACAATGATTCCTGATTTGTACAACCTGTTTATCTCCTTTTCAATTGATGGCAACAGTTTTGGATTTAGCCTTCTCAACTTTTGTCTGAAAGGTTTCTGATGAGGCTTAATGGGAATAGTGTGTTGAATTATATTGGTATCATATGTCTTCAAGTCAGAATAATCCCAAGCAAACACATCAGCAAAAGATGACAACAAACTGAAATATTTGGCTTTTACCTTTTGTGGCAATGCTTTGGAGAGTTTTACCATTTTTGGATTTGCAATTGTTCCTATATTGACCTTTTCAACACCCTTCTCTGTTGGTTGCAATGTTGGTTTGCGAGCTACGTCATCTTGATCAAAGAGTTCTTCTAAAGGTATCAAGCCTTTAGGAATTATGTTATCCTTTAGCTGTAACACTTCCATTTGATTGATCAGCACATCATCTTCACCATCATCATGTTCTACGTCAATTGAGATATCTTTGAACTTACCTCTGTTTTGCAGAAAATCATCAATCTCCTCATCATCTTGGAAAACTTGCCAATATCTCTGATTGTCCGGGACAGTGAGACGATGCTTGACATGGATTTTGAATTTATTACTGGAGTTCATTGGAATCTTCAAACTACTTACTGCCTTAGCAAGTGCATCAGCAATGCCATTTTGAATACGAGGCACACACCTCAAGGTATAATCTAAAAACAATTTAAGGATATCGAGGACTACATTTCGATAAGCTCGCATCCGAGGGTGCTTAGCTTGATACTCGCCTTTAACTTGCTTAATCACCAATTCAGAGTCGCCATATACTGCAATCTTCTTGGCATTCAACTTTCTTAAAATTTTTAGGCCAACAATTAAATCTTCGTACTCAGCCTCATTGTTTGAACAATCAAAAGCTAACTTATAAGAACATACCCGCACATTACTCGGCACTTTATTCGGAGTGGAAAAAGGAATGCGTACTCAAATACCAATTCCATCACCATCATTTCCCACTGCACCATCGAAATCCATGGTCCACAGGCCCTCTTCATCTTCTTCTAAGTGCTGAAATTTTGCTAGCTCTGTTTTTTCTGCTTGTTGTCCCTTATCTTCAGCTGATTGCTCAACAATGTTTTGCTGTTCTTTTTCTTCTTTCCTTAAAACTTCTTTGAAATTATCTGTCATTTCTGGAATGCTTTCTGCTTCTACTAACTGACTATCTATATCATTGAAACTATATGAATACAAAAGAAAAGACTCAAGATCTGTATGTACATAATTGATCGGATGATTGATCGGTTTCTCCTTGCTTGTAATCATGTATTTCATTTTTTATTCTTGGTACAATTTTCGCATTTGGCCAAACACAGGAATCATTGCATAGGAAAATTCTAGTTGTAATGTCCCTTTCAATTTCTCTCCTCAAGACCTCGAAAGAAGCATACCAAACGTGGGAGGAATGTCTACCACAACAATATCCATCAAAACATTCTTCGTTGGG
The DNA here is from genome assembly GCA_000404065.3 of Pinus taeda. NCBI lineage: Eukaryota > Viridiplantae > Streptophyta > Pinopsida > Pinales > Pinaceae > Pinus > Pinus taeda. Next base: position 26,775 of record APFE030804981.1, read on the forward strand.
ATTTGATCCAGACTTACAACCAAGTCTTTGATGAGCCCGATGCATCTTATTCTGCTGGAATCAAACGAATAGAGATCATGGTATTTCGTAGTGATGTCCAGACCCAACTTCTCCATGATAGCTTTCGGCATAAGATTGTGGGAAGCTCCGGAATCGAACATAGCATTATGCAACACAAAATCATGCACCTTTAAACTGATATAAAAAGGTGGCACATCACTATCTGGAGACTCACCATTCAATGCTGGCCCAAAAATCAATTCGGGTTGATCATCTTCGACATTCACCATATCAGACATTGGATCAAAATTCAAAATTTTAGAAAGTTTCCCTCTATAACTATTGTTCTTCATTATTTCAGTAAAGGGAATGGAAACCTTAAATTTAGAAATTTCATTTTCTAAACTAAAAGCTGAAATCTTTTCTACCTCTTTGACTGGGACATCTTTCTTTTCCTTTTCCTTTGATGCAATTGGCTGATTTGATTTTTCTGCTGATGGAGATTTGCTGATATTAGGATCAACTGCCTCTTTCCCTTTCTTTTGTACAACAGGTGAATCACTCTTTGATGCTGAAGCTTCCTTCCTTTTCTGAATGAGGTTAACCAGCACATCTCTGTTTCTAAGTGAATATTGTCATTGATGGGCGGACAAAGCATTTATATAACCTCTTTGGTTACTCATCTGATTCTTCTTCCAAAACCGTGTCATTTGCTAGAATGAAATCTACATCTTTTTGTACAACTGAACTTTCTGCATACTCCTCTTCTTCAGTAATATAAATGGACAAATCATCTGGAGTGAAAAAGTGATTTTCTTCCCCTATCACATGCTCTTCCTCATCAGATTTCGTTCCAAGTACCAAATTCTGCTGTAGAGGTGGATGTACTGGCTGCTGGGCTGTCTGATCTTGGGCTCGCTGTTCTCTTTGTTTAGTTCTATATTGTGGCTGCTGCTGGCCATAGAAGTTAGGATTTCTAACTTGTTGCTCAGGTTTATCAAGTTTCACCCTTTCAAACATCTACTCCACCTTCCAAAGTAATTGATCTGTCGAAGACAACTCTTCTTTTATTGTGACTTTCTTTTTTGCTCTTGCTCTAGCCCTCTTGGCCAGCATATTGGCTTCAACGCTGACCGTGATCTTCTGCATATCTTCCATTGTGGCAGGCTCTCTCTCTCTTAGTTGATAATCCATGTCAGCATCAAAACCATCTGGAAACTTCATCATGGCTAGCCCCACAGGTGGCCTTAGATGATCAGGAATTGCTTTGTAAACTGAATTGGATCTAATGCAGTAATCTTGAATGAACTCACTGACATTTTGCTTGATATGTTCATATTCCTGAAGGATATGAAGAGGATTTTTCTTGAATTCCCAACGATCTAAGAATTGTCTTTGTAGGTCATCCAATGTAGCAATACTAGCAGCGGGTAAGGCTCTGAACCATTTCCTAACTTCACCACTGAATGTTTGTGCAAACAATCTCATTGTCACATTTTCTGCATTGATCTCATGAAGGTCACAAAAATATGCCATTCTGTCCACATGTTGCTGAGTGGTAATGCTGTGAGGAGTGCCATCAAACAATGGAATTTTGCTCTGATAATCTGCGGGCATATGATCTAAAACTTGAGGCAGCACGAGAGGTGCAAAACGGGCAGCCATCACTCTTGGTGGATTTACAATTGGCCTTGGAGATTTTGGGGGAGTAGGTGCAGCCGATGTGTGAGGTGTATGAGGCAGGGTGTGTGGAGGAGAAGCAATTTTGGATGTAGAAGGAGTAGACGAAGGCGAATTTACTGCAGAATTTTGATATGTGACAATAGGCTGCACAGGGATAGTGGGAATGAAGGGCGGTTCAGTGGGAAGCTTTGAGTTGAATGCCGTGACAGAAGATCCAAGGGTGGCCGATGCAACTTCTAGGAAACCAACGATATTGGAAACCTCAATTTCAGTCTGGAGCTATCTTAAAATAAAATTCTCAATGGCCTTATTGGATTTTTCAATCTCAAGAGTTGTAGCAAAGTACGGATTCGGGATGGTAGAATCAACAGCACTTTCGGATTTGGTTTCAAACAATGATAACTTGAAACGTGCATCAAAATCAAGCTCTTCAAGATACTTAAAAATTGTAGGGCATGAACAGGATTTGAACACGAGAGACTTAGAACTCTCTTGACGAAGAAGTCTTGGAATCAAATTGGGATTTTCGTAGACAGGGGGAGGATTTGGATCTGGATTAGCTCTGGTATATCGTCTTGAAGCCAGTGTGCTATTTTCAAAAGATCAAAGGGACATAAACAACTTTCTTAGCCTATCAAATCCTAAGCTTATCATCAACAGCTTAGAATCATCAAATGTATTGGGGTGTTTGCAGGTTAGATTTTCAGTTAATGAGACTAGACCAGAGATTGACTGAAGTAGTGTTTATCTACTTGCGCTAATGCAAAGGAAAAGCATTTCGAAGGCTACCTGGCTAATCTTCAGACTCTGTCTGTAGTTTCAAAACGAAGAATTCTAACAAAAAATCAAATCATTCCCCAGTGGAGTCGCCACTATGTTAGAGCCTAGATTTACCTCAGGCTGAAAAGGTAAGCTTCTAGGTCCACATCAAACCACGCTCAGCCTCGTAGCTAGCCCTACAAGGACAGGAGAAGGCTCTCTCCGAGTCAATCTCAGCAAAGATAATCGATAGGGCTGAAGATGACTGATTTTACAATTGATCTTAGGCTAGGTATGTAATGCAAGGATGTTTCTGACCCTTTAGGCAACCCAGAACTTGATGAAATCCTTAGGTAATCCATGAGCATGCATAACTTTTCATAACAAATCCAAAAATATAAATTTTTCCTCCTGGAGACCTCCCAATTATAAGCGCGCGCCAAGTGGCGCTACGCGTTGGGCAGAAAAACCTGTTTTGTAACCCAAAAATTTTAAAATTGCCAAAATTTTCTCCAAATTCCTTGAAATTTGGGCTGGAGGCCTATCATTGAGTATCACGCTCAGCCAAAGAATCTTTGGCCAGGATTTGAAGCTGATCATGCTCTTTTTGCCCTTTTTTTCTTTTTGATGCCTTTCTCAATTTCGCCTTTAGGTTCCTGATCCTCGCTTTGGAACTCATGTTTTGGGCCCTGTAATGGAAAACCATGTGTCTCAACAATGCTTTATCCCTATCGGCCTTTTCCAGCGGTCTCTCCAAGTGGATGTTGATTCTCTCGAGCTAAGACTCCCGATCATTTTTAATCTCTTGCTCCATTGAAGTGAATTTGATCCTCCTCCTTTGGGCAGCTTGACGATTCTCCTGGATGTTTTGCAATTCTATGATTTCTTGTTGATCTTCAAGTTGTTTTTTCCTCTGCTCCAAGTATTTCATAGTCCATTTATCCCTCTCCAAGTTGAGGGACAAGGCGTTGATCTCTGTCTGCTGCTCCTAGATGATCTCTCTAAGATGCGCATCTTGCGGGCCCATGGTCTGTATCGTCATCTTGAATAAGAATAAAGTTCCGCTCACCTGAAGGCCCCTCATCCTACATTGGCCTCTTGCCTTTGTCCTATACCTGTACCTGTGCTATTGATGATGGCAATGAGACCCCTTCCACCCCAGGTGGAGATAGTACTTGTCGGGCTGCTGCAAACAATCCCCTCGTGCCTCTCTGATAGGTGACATGTGTCGGCACACTAGTAGTCTCTGCCTCCTGACCTCCATGCTGCTGTGAAGGTTCACCCGCATCATGAACAACCTCCTGATGAGCTACTGAAGCTGTGAAGAACTCACGGGAAATGAAGTCTTCCCATGTGATACCCTATAGGCCAAGCTGATGTACAACAATGATCTTGATGAGTGCATAGTGATAAATGCTATTGTACTGCTGTTTAGGAGTCTTCTTTTGCACAAGAGTGTTCATTCTCTCTATGTTTCGGCACATGAAATATGGAATGTTCATCAACCTCACTCTTGTGAAATGCATCAGTAACCTGATATGGTATGCATACAGGCGTGAAAAGTGGCCCTCACAACTGAAGTATGTGATAATGAGTTTCATCAATGGCGCATAATCTTCCTTCAGAAACTGGAACGAGAATACCCTGTTGCGCTGCCTCAAATATCTAGGCCTGATGTAAGGTTCATAATATGCTCTATCTAGCCGCTGCCTCTTGTTCCACTCTTCGCCTATAATCGATATCCCGATGGCCTGAGAAATGGTTTCTGGTGTCAAGGTGAAGTTTACTCCAGCAAGAGTGACATGACCATCATTCAGATGCAAAAAGAATAACCGAACCAACTCCGAATGATGCTGGATCTGAGAAATCATCTCACATTGCACGCAGGCAGGCCTGCAATTAGTCAAGGAGGTGGGCTCTTCTCTGACATGTTTGCCACCTTTTCGAGGCCTTCTCGGCACATTATGCTCAGTGGCTGAGTCACTGTCTTGCTCATATGCTTGCTCATATGATGAATCTGTCTCTGTCATGGTGCTGCAATGTGTATAACAGGTGTATGTTTTGAAAATGAGAAATAGGTGCTTTGTTTCCTCTGCCAAATGTACCAAAGGGAAATGAGGGACTGTGAGGAATATGGGACAGTAGGAAAGTGGGCTGTCAAGTGAGATTAAAGTGTAATAACCAACACTTGACAGTGTTTAGGGATGTGGGGTTTGGGGAATTTGCTACAAATGATATGGGAGAGGGAGAATGATAGGGAATAGTAGGTTTAAAGCTAGGAAAATGGGAAATAGGGATAAGAGTAGTTTGGGATCATAAGGGAGTAGGGATTGGAAATGATAGCATGATTATAGGGAAACAGGGCATAAATTATTTTGGCACCAAAGTCACATTTCAAAACTTAACTTCAAGGCCGTTTTCATAAGAAGATAGGGTTTGACTTTCAACATTTAAATTCTCCAAGTCATATTCCAAAACCGCACCAAACAATATTCAATAGCAATTGCAGGGTCAATCGGACTTACTCGAGGCAAATTGGCGCGAAGACAAATGATAAAACTGGCTGTTGGCTCTATACACCGCGCACAAACCTAGTGTGTCGTGCCTCCTAGATGTGCCGCGACAGTGTAATTTAACACTGAGAGTTTGCGCCCAATGCGCCGCACGGCCTATGTGCGCTGCGACCTCCTCCAATGTGCCGTGTAGCCCTTCAAACACAAAATTTGCTCCTCCAGAACTTAAGTGAATTTCAATGGACCTCTTGGCATACCAATAGATGGCTTAAACCATGAAAATGTCTAATACAGTGATGGGGATTGATTTTTATTGAAACCATGATGATTTTGGTCTTGGAGGTTTTCTGTGCCGTGCACAAGCCTAGTGCACCGCGCCTCGTGGATGCGCCATGCCAGAGGAAAAATACACAATGAATTCATGCCCAATGCACCGCGCGGCCTATGTGCGCCGTGACCTAACCCAATGCGCCGGGTAGACTTGAACACAGTCTTGGTTTGTCAAAATGACAAAATCGCTCTCTCACCACTTTGTTTCGGCTTTCAATTGACCTCTGGATGCAAATAGATTTTTCAAAATAATGAAAGGATCTTATAGTGATGGATTTAATTTTTGTTTCTCACAAATCTACTTTGTAATGTTTTCGCTTGGCACATTTTCACATTTTAATACAACTCTGTTTTTCAAATCTCCTTTTTGATTTTGGTTTGAATGATGAATCTTTTTGGTTGTTTTTGTAGGGATGGTGGCATGTCTTGACCAAGGAAGACTAGGGCTGCGCCTGGAGAATTCAACAACGAAACAAATTTTGAAAATTACATTGCAATTTATTGCAAAAGATGAAATGTCGAATTTTCTTCAAAACAGAGTTTTGAAGAAAAGTCATAATCTATCCATATGACGATGAAATTTTGATAAATAAAAACTTGTTGAGAACCTCCCTCTGGCCTGCTGGCATTATTGACTCTATAAAGACACAGTTTGTGAAACCCTAGACCTATGATTGACATGATTCTTTGCCCATCAAGAGATTGAACATTGACTCTCATGGACTTTAATAAACCGTGATGAAAATACCTGAGCCAACAGGTACAAGACATGAGGGGAATTGAGTGACAAGGCCCTTCCGTCAGATTATGGCATGCCCCTAGTGGAATGCAACTAAATGAATCAAGCGAGACACCTAAAAAATGAAATTCAAAACATAAATTTTGATCGTTGATGGAGGGCTGATGAGATCGACTCTAACAGGGAGTTCAACAAATCCACACGCAACTACAAAACCTATGCTTAGAAATGCAAAATATGAAATAGGAAAAGGCACCCTGGGTAGAGGTACACACAGAGGTATGCTGCATCAAATGTAAGGGACAAGGTCATGATAGGGATCACTGCATCATATTTATGAATTTCCTGCTAGGAGGAGGGGCGGTGCCATTAAGATTGGAAGTGCAAATAGGACCAAGTGCAAAACCCGCCCTCCGGTGCGCAATTTTTCAAGTAGGAGGCAAGCATGCAACCGACAACTATCACTTGTTACAAAAGTATACCCAAACACCGCAACAGTTATATTGCAATTTCTGTAGACCAGTTGGGAACGATGAACGAACATGTCGAAGCTACGACTTAATGATGGAGAGAACGCTAGCCTATCGAGTGCATACTAAGACACGGGGTTTCAACATGGCCGCAAAGCTGCATGGCAGATTTCCAAGCTGGGGACGAGGGAGAGGAGGTATGGGGACGGGGCGAGGCCATGGCCAGCTGATCTGTTATAATTGTGGAGGGCCAGGGTACTACGCGAGGGAATGCACCAACCCTACAAGAGTATCTTGTCCATACTGTGAACAATTTGACCATGAAATGGTAGACTTCCCGACATTGATCGTCCAAATGCACAAAAAGGAGGTGCTGCAACCATCACTGACTGAAAACATCCAAATGATGAGATCTAAACCTCGAGAGGAAGAACCTATGGTAAGCACGGTATTTAGAAGCAACGCAACCACGAGGGAAGACAAGATTAATCAGCCTTAAGAAGGTTCACAGTGTCGCGAAGTGTGAGTAAAGGACCCAGGATCAGAAAAGAAATAGGCAAAGGAAGCTGGCAAGGAAGCTAAGGAGGGCTTCGTGGTGGTCTCTACTCCAGTTAGTAAGACCCAACTTGAGCTAGCAATGGACCCGTCTATTCTTATTACCTTTTTAGAGAAATTTCCAAAGCTGTTATGTGACACCAAGGTGGTGAAGGGACTACAAGAGTTAATTGATAGGTGCTCAGGGTCAAAATAACCATGAGTAATTCGAAAGCTAGGAAAGTACGTGCTGCGTAGTTAATTGGAGACTATGAGATGGATCAGGTCATCTTGGACTTGGGGTCGGACGTGAATGTATTACCCAAATAGACATGGGAGCATATGGGCAGGCAAGCACTGCAGTGGTTCCCAATTCAATTGCGGATGGAAAACCAAGAAAAGATCTTGCCCATGGGACGACTGTAAGGGGTGACCGTCAACATTGAAGGTGTTAGTACACAAACCAACTTTGAGGTGATAGAAATTGTGGATGACAGTAATCCGTACCCTGCACTGCTAGGTATAGACTGGGCAACGAACATGAATGGGGTTATCAACCTGAAAAAAAGCAAAATGATATTTGAGGAAAATCCGCTACATGTAGTAGTTTTGTTGGATCCCGCTGAAGGTATGCGCTACATTGAGCCAGTGCGCAAAGACGACAGTGAAAATGAATTGGACTGCATCTACCAGATCACAGCACAGGACCCGGTGAAGCTGACAACAGATGAAAACACCTCCTGGGAGAGCAACAATTCGTGCACAGTAAATTCTGAGGAAGAGATGGAACGATGGCAGAACTGACTACAAGGGGTATTAACAGTAAGTTCTAATATGATGAATATGTCGTTGCGATGCGTGACTTCCAAAGCAAGGGAGGTGCCGACACCTGAGGATGCAGCGCACATGGCGGAAGATACAGATCGCCGGAGAAAAAAGAGGCTGGCACGAGACAGGCATGGTGCGCATCCGACAACAAGGCAAGAAACCATCAGGCAAGATAAAGGATGGCTGCCAAAAGGAGGGAGAAATATGGTGCAAACGCCCTCCCGACTAAGAAATTGGAGGTCGAGTCTACCGTGATAGCAGGAATGACGACACATTCCAGCTACCCATGGCCAAGTAATCGAGGTACTTGGAGGAAGCATGCATAGCGTTTGCACACATAGACGGGGTACTAAGAGCCCGCGCATTCCGAAGGATCGAAGAAGTCACCCACCCAACTGCTTGCGATCAAGGATGACGGTGACGCAACGAGATGGAACTGAGGGGACTTCCACTACGAATGCTAGGGATAAGGAAATCTGGCAAGTACTTGAAACCATTCGGCATGGCAGCCAAAGGCTGTGCAAAATCAATGAAGAATGCGCACGGCTGGAAAGAAGAAGTGCGGAGCTGGAAAAGGAAATCAACCGAATACAGGCGAAGTTAAGGGAACCAAATCTGGTTGGCCTGCCTACAATACTGGAATATTCTATAACCTTGCTATCATGGTTTCCCTCACACCCTCCTAAACGCACAGAATGCATGGCATGACTCAATTCCAAGATTGGCGAGCGGTGCACGCAGCCTGGGCTAGCAGGGAAGTGGAAGGCGCACACGAGGTGTGCACCGACCTGACTATCAGTAGGGGGCCTAGTCTCAGTGTCCCACGTGGTTGAAAGAGGGAGAGGAACTCAAAATAAGTCTGTAGGCCAGCTGCGTGAATCGGTCATAGCGCGCAGGGCTAGAAGGAAGTTGAAAATAGGTCCGCGTACCAGGGATTGCGCTGCCGCAACGTTAGGACGGAAGGTGATCGTTGCAGGCACTGTTCATGATAAGATGTCACATTTAAGGCACTGAGGAGCGGGCAACGGGCCATCATATCACAACAAGAAAGGAAGTTACCTCCAAATTCACATTAATGAGCCACGAATGGAGGGAACAATCGAGATTCAATTGCGTGGATCCCAACCACCGTGAACACTTTGCCTCTTCCACCATACTGATATCTAGCCAACAGCAAGACGATGGATGAGTCACTCATAAGGAATAGCCTGTGGTTTCAAAAATTGCCAAAAGACATGTAGGAGAGCTTACTTAGGGCACAGGTGTTATCAAGAAAGCTAGTGTCCATTCAGAGCTGCTAGTCCCACTAAGACGGGTAGCTATCTTAGAAACAAACAAACTAAAGTCACTTGCATTTTCCTTTATGAGAAGTAGATGAGAGAGAAGGAGAGAGTGCCAACCTCAGTTTTTCGCTTGGCTCCTTGCTTGTTTCCTCTCCCCTTTGAAAAATCTTTACCGCTTCTCCCTTGCTTACCCCACTTCAAAGAGCACCTGTAAAGTCAAAGTAGCATAATACCATCAAAGCACAGAGATCTATAATCATAAAAAATATAGGACCAGATATATACTGACCACACAAATGCATATATCAACTAAAACATACAAGAATGTGGAGGCAGACTCAAATAGATTTATTGATAGAAAGAGTAGAAGAGAGGATTACAACCCATTGATCTGACCCAGTGTCATCCTCCCAGAATGAAAGACCTTCTTCACCTCATGAAAATCTTAGATCACCCAACACTATGATATTCCACCAAGAAACCAATAACACTTCCTTACAAAATACAAGATTCCAGCCTTTAGATTTCTAGGATGAGGGATCCATATATAGATGTTTGCAGGTGGGTGAGTCAGCTTATGGGATTTTGATCAGTGTCCTCTCTCTGATAGTTCTTGGTTCCACTTGGTGATTCATGATTTCTTACTCATCCCTGGGCGAATTCAGAGAGGCAAGTGTCAAATGGGCAGTTTCTAGAAGATTCTCTGGGTTTCCACCTAGCCAAGTGCTTCTGCCATTTGTCTGCTCTCGCTCGTCGCACCCCACAGAAGGGCTCTCCAGTATGCATCACACGTTTTGCATGTGGTAGGCGAGATGCATCGCACCCTTAGCACTGAGCAGTCTGTATGGTCTAGTTTTGACCTGTTCTAAGCAGTTTTTCATGGAGAACTTCTGGGAGATGATGTAATCAGCTCACCTTGCTCCTTTAGGGTATGAAACAACACTTTTAGGGACTTAGAAGCCCTTTTCTTATGGACATATGTGATTGGGGTTGCAGTGCCCAAATATGTCTATAACAACAGGAAGGAGATGAGGAGGCACCGCAGGACCCCTTGCAGCAGGAAGGAGCTACACTTGAAATACCTAAATCACCTCAGACACCACGAGCCAAGAAGAGAACACAAACAGTAGAACCGGTCCACACATCCCCTCGAAACCATGTAGGGGCAAGTTATCAATGGAGGAAAAAGGCAAGGCTATTATGATTGACAGTGATGACAAGGATGAGATCCCCACAACTGACATTGAGGAAATCGAACCTGAGGAAGAGTGGGAAGAAGTCCAAACTACATCAAAATGGCCGAAGTATGTTCCCCCACAGAAACGGAAGACCCCCACTCCTAAGGATGTAGATGTTGTGGATGACAAGCTCTTCACCCCAATGCTCCCTATAGGGATCCCGTTCGAAGGATCGATGACTGGCCGCATCCCGACAATCAAATTTGAAGATTGGGACTTGGCCGATATTGAAAAATTCCCCCACTTAGCCAACAGAGAACTAATGGAGCAACGACTGGAGGGGGAGGTTACAACACTTAGCCGCGGAAATGGCTGCGGGAAGTAGAGGTGGCTAGCTTACTTTGCCTTCTATCAATTCTGCATTTTCATAGGCCCCCTATTATAATAATCGTCATTAAGCAGTTAATATGTTTGGTACACAATGAATTCTTATGGATAAATACGCCCGTCCCTATCATGATGGAACTCATTCACACAATTACTTAGCTTCCCTGCAATGGCAAGGATCCCACAAAGATTGTGGATACGAAAGGTGACCGGGCAATGAAGGAAGCCCTGAAGAAGAAATTCAACCTAGAGAAAACTGAACGTGGATATGTGATTGATAGGATCACCGATAAAGGGGTCCGTGTGGCCACCCAGTTATTGGCAGGAAAAGTAATGAGAAAATGTCGTGGCAATGATGTCCAAGTCGTGGTCGTCACATTGGGGGGAAAATGCATAGCAGGGGAGTGGCTTAATTGGGCATAGTTTCTTTATGACGAATTCCTCACCATCTGTCAGGAGGGTCAGGAGGAGGGGAAGACCTTCTACTACCCATGGTTGTTGTTATCCATCCTGCTAGTTGCGAGCGAGCTACCCGAATATTCTCAGTTTCCCTCATTGGACCAGGAATGGACAAAGGCTGCATGATTTAGGTCACTTTGGGCGACCACGGACACTAGAAGAACCATCGATATCAATATCTTCTGGGTCCTGACGGAGACCAGCATTCGCCAGTGGATTGATCAGCAACCCCACCTATCCATGGAAGTATATGAAAGTGTGAAGAGAATTTCCATATTTAAGGCGGATATGCAGAACGTCTACATTAGGGCTCATAAGGACCCCATGCAGACTTGGACCACACTTCCCTTTCTTACTACTGATGACGCTTTGTATGAAGTAATCGAGTCTTGGCCCCTAGAATGGCACATACCTGATGCAGTGGAACACGATGAGGCTACTATTCAAAAACAGAAGGTGGAGGCCAAGTGTGCAGTACAACAAAAACGAAACCAGCAACATGTGGCGGAAGTTCAAACGGCCTGAGAAACGATAGGAGGTGCTACAACAACAGGGGGCGGAAGCAGGCCGCAAGTGACCCCAGAACAGGAAAAATATGTAGAGACGGAAGGTGGCACACCATCCTCCATTGGTTCACCCCTCAAACGGCCACCTCCAGTAGAATGCACAAAGGCATGGAAGAAGACCAAGGCCTCCAAATCAGACGCGGACCTGAGCTCATTAACAGCAGATGCTCTCAATGACATCAGAGACACCATCCACAACGTCACGCGGGAAGCCATCGAGGAAGTCATGATGGAGTAAAAGACTGTGTTGGGGGCACTCAGTGCGTGGCTACAAGAACTTGGAACACACGAGCCCTAGTTAGGACAAGTCACGTCCCTGGGAGATATGGGTATGTCTACAGCCGAGCAGTTGGTACGAGCCAGAATCGAAATGTTATTGCACTACCAACAGGAGCAGTAATCGCCAATAATATGGCAGACAGAGAGACTGTAGGATGACTCACAGGGCTGGGATTGAATTTCGCTGCCCTCCCCTGCGACAACTTATATTTGCTTCAGGATGGGGTCACTAAAGAGCTCCGCGAAAGGGAAGGATGAGCCATGCAGGTACTTAGCGAGCAGCGTATAACATTGAACAGTTGGGCCTACAGTCGGATGAATTAGTTGCGTAGAACTGACAGACGGAGCAAATTGTTAGTGAAGCAGTTGGTCATGCTTTGGAGCTCTAAATAGCCGCAGATCTACCTATTGGTGTCCAAATCCAAAAGTTGGCTAGTGGGTTTAGCGACACTAAGGATGAAGCAGCACAAGTCTAGTTGGCCCTCACTTTGCAAATAGCTCAACTGAACTTAAAAGTGCAGCCCTCCACGCCCCCAGAGGTTAAGGAGCAGCGAAAGACTATCATGCAGTCTGCGCGGGAAGAAATAGTACACGTTATGAAGGCATGTGCCGGGCTATTAGAAAAATCCATTAGTACGGTCACCTCCCTCCAGGAAGACCCGACACTGCAGTGGTTGGAAACTGAGGTGCAAGAGTTACTACAAGTGTACGATAACATCAAAGGAATTGTGGAGATGGTTGCAATTACGCAGCGCCTAGCCAAAATGAGGGAGGCTCAAGGTCTCAAGATCTAGGTAGATGCAGCGTGACAAAAGGAGGCACCTCTGAAAGCATGAATTCAGCCATGGCTTGATGAGGCATTTGTGGTCTCCACAACTCCCGAGAAGAAGGTGGTGAACATGAAGGCCGTATATGACCCTGAGCAGACTGCGATGGATAGTAACGTATCAGTGGCGCACATGGAGTAGGTATAGAAGATAGCATCAGATTTTGGAGCAAGTCTAAGTGAAGCACAGACATTGCGAAAGGACCTGAAGGAGAATATTACTACGCTAGCCGAGTGACTCGGGATGAGTCGCCATGATTGTGTTGGGGACCTGTTGGGTAGCGGATCCCCCGCGTAAGGGCTTTTGGTCTGAAGTTCGAAATTTTGGGTAAGAATAGGGTAAAGACTCCGCGAAGTGCACAGAGCGCGATATGTAATGGGTCAAGTCAAAGGGTTGTCTGCCCAAGTATAATGTAAAAGAATAGAAGTTGAGTCAGCCTAACCATGAGTTGCGGACCATGGAAATGTATAAATAGAGAAAGGTGCTAAGGGTAGATTCAGTCTTATTTTGGGGATCTCAATGCATGGGTTATTGGAAGCAAGAGCAATATTGAGTCTGTAAGTCTGAGTCTGGGTTGGTGATAGGGATAGAGGCTCCGCAGCTAAGTGTGTGGGGGGCTAGTAGAGTCCGCAGCTGTGTGCAGAGGGTGGAAGTGGAATGCACTGGATTGACCATACTAATAAGAGATAAGTGATTCTGGAATATTGTGATCTGGGTTCAATCTATTTTATGCATTTATAATGATCTCTGTGTTATGCTTATTAAAATGAATCTATAACCCCTCTTGGTAGGCGCATGGGTTAATATTGCTAAATATTTTCTTAAAGACCCTAAGAACTAGATCTGATCTGTAAGAAACTTATTACGAGCAGTACAGAGTGGTGTGAAGCCACAGGGAGCATCGCAAACTTTCGAAGTTCTCATCACGACATCCCTTCGGTGCGGAAACCTGGTTCCAAAACCCCCCCTAGCTACCTCCGGTGAGACCTCAGTTCGCGCTCCACGGACTGTTGCTGAAAGGGCCGGTAGCGCGGGTTTTTTTTAGCTAAATAACTCTTCCAAACCTAGGTTAGGCCCCAATAAGCCAAAAACTTGGACAAAAAATATTCAATGGAAGAACAATTGTTGGGGTCCAACATAAGCAACTCATTTTCAAGTTGATTGGTTCTAATTTCATTTTTAATTCCAAAAACTTTGTTGAGTGGTTTCATTGCTTCATCAGGGGTATCAAGTTCTACGATATGAATTCTAAGGTCTAGAGAAATAGACATCCCTATCAACCCATATGCTTTATCTTGCCTATTTTCCCATTTGGCTTGTTTATCTTCATATTTAGGTTTGGACTCTTGGCCTGAGGCTATTCTATAAAGACCTTTACTTCTAAGTAAATCCTCCATGTAGGACACCCATTGAAAGTAGTTAGTTTTGTCAAGAATAATTTGGCATGGAATTTCCATTTTAACAGAAATTGAAGATGAATATTTTGAAACTAAGTGTTCCAATGGAAAGATCTCGGAAAATTAGGCCAATTAAAAAAAAACGGCTTTGAAAATGGCTTCTAGATGAAGATGTTATGGCTTTTTGAAGAAAAGTAACTCAACAAAATGAAAGACTTGAACTCAAGACCTCTATTCTCATAAAGTAACTTTGGACCAATTGAGATAGCTTAAAAGGTTAGTAATTTTTGGAAAAGAGGAAGGGGATTTTTTTCTTAGTCACTGAAGCTTTGGGGTGTGTGCTTACTTGAAACAACCCTTTTTTCCTACAAAACAAGAAACGACACAACCCAACACGAACATACAAAAAAAAACAAACCTTATGGCTTGAAGTTAGCTTTTGTCGGAAACTAAATATTTTCCTCAACATTTATGATCTTCTGAGATCACACTAAGGCGCGATATAAAAGAGCATAGACATGAGAAAAGTCCTTCCTTTATGTTTCTGATTTTCCCAGATCACATAGAGTCGTGGGGCAAAGAGCATATGCAGAAATGAAAGGTATAGATATAGTAATTAAAAACAAAGATATAAATAAACCGAAATAAACAGAGAGATAAATAACTAAAACTATATACCTCTAGATCTTAAAAGTGATGTAGCTAGGGCTACCGACAACCTTTTCACATGAAACGAAATGGGTTCCTCAATGGAACATATGATCCTAATGCAATATAGAAGTCCTCTAGGCCCAAAGGTGGTCAGAAACAATAGATCTAGGAAATGATAGTCGTATGTAGTTGTATCGGCTTCAGATTTGGATCACCAATGAATGTGGCCCTCAAATAGCTCTGATACCATGTAGGAATTTGCAGGGTAAGTTGCTCAGATAGAACACCAAAGGAAATTGCTCACAAACTGCTCACAGATCAATACACCAGTATTATTGACGTGGTTAAAACCCTCAAAGAGGGAAACACTCCACAGCCTGAGCCAACACGACCACTTCAGGAAATTTATTAATGTAAAAGAAAGAAAATTTACATAAGCTTCTCTCATGAATGGTCACCCTACAAATGACCCTCCATGCTCTTTAAATAGAGATCATGGACCAATCAGGTGGGTGTTAATCCATGGATCAAGTGTCTGTAATACTGAGGAGAGAATGAACCGTCAGATCACTTCATCTCTAGAATATATCGTGACTATCAGATTGTAAGTTACAAAAGTACATAGTAAAGACACACAATTTACCTAACTCTACACTAGACCAAGTTATACATAACTATTTCCTATGTGTCGGAATATCCTAACAACTATATTGATTAATTAAATCTCTTAACCACGTATTAATATAGAATTTTAATTAAATAGAGCCTATATCTCAATTTAACTAGAGCTAACTAACTCCTAAAACTTTAAAAAATAATTAAACCTAAATTAAAATTAATAATTTTTAAGCTTAATTTTAGCTTAACACTTCTTGGACATGGTAGACCCTTCTTGAACATATATGATTTGTTCGATTTTGAACTCTAGTCAACATAGTCTTCCAAAGTTGACCATGGTCTACCCTAGTCAACCATGGTCCACTGTAGTCAATCTTTCTCTACCTTAGTTAACCATGGTTAACATGGGAATAATTGTCAACCATTGTGAACTAGAAACTTTCACATGTAAACAAAGGCAACCATAGTCAACCATGGCCAACCATGGCAAATAGGGTTTAACATAACATACATAATATAAATGGTCAAACATGGTTAGACATGATTAAACATAGCCGATAAGGTCCAACATGGTCCACCATAATCTACCATGATTATTCATTTTTAACCATGATCATTCATAGTTAGCATGGTCAACCTTGGTCAATCATGCTGAACCATAGCCAACCATAATCTATCATAGTAAACTATAGTCAAACATATAAAATTATGGTCAACCATTTGTTGACCATAATGAACCTTTCTCAACCATATCAAATCACATTTTCATGCATTTCAAATTTTTCGTGTAGTAGGGTCCATTGAAAGTATGCGACATAGGTAACCCTTGGATGAAAAATCAAATTTCACATCCAACCAAGGCTCCTACTCAAAATTTGAGTAAAATTGTAGGGAGATAAGTTGAAAATATGAGTTGAAAAAAATAGTTTATTTTTATTTTATTTTATTTTTATCCTTTTACCTTTTTACTCCAAAGATGGTGAATCATCCCCCATGGTTGACATCATGATATTGAATCCTATTGGTTCTTATAAAGATGTTTTTTTTTTTACATTTTTATTTGAGGCCCATTTTTTACCTCAACATTTCTCTAATGGTGGTACAATTGGATACGGTTTGAGATATGTCTCAGGTGCTCAAATGAGGCTGAAGGGATATAAATATTTAGATTGAATTGGGAGTGCATAGGATAGAAATAACACCTAAGGGTGCTACTTTATCTTGGGATTAGCTATGATATCTTGGTTTACCAAGAATCAAACTTCTATCACACTCAATATAGCATAAGAAGAGTATATTGTAGCCATTGCCACAAGTGATGAAGTAGTGTGTCTTGAAAGCTACTTGTGACGTTGTTTTATCAAGACCTAGAGACAACCTTGATACTTTGTGGTAATCAAAGCAATTTCAAGATTTCAGAGAATTCAATTTTTCATGACAGGTCAAAGCATATTGAGATCAAATCACCTCATTCGATACATGGTACAAAAGTAAGTAGTGAAACTCTAGTACATATCCACAAATGTGTAGATTAAGGACATTCCCAAGAATCCTTTGTCCAAAAAAAAGTTTGTATACTTCAGAGACAATCTTGGTGTGATGAAAAACGCTTACATCATTAAGAGGAAGTGTTGATGTTTCTGCAACTTTCCGAATAGGGAAAACTTTCTCCTGAGAAGCCATGTTGATTTGGTTGGGTCATGTTGAGACTAGGGGAGATTTATACATTCACCTTAGGAGCCATGTTGATTTGGCTTAGCCATGCTGATTTAGCCAAGGGTGGATGGCCCAGCGATAGAATTTCTCGTAGATAGCCATGCTAATTTGGTTTGGTCATATTGATTTGACTAGGGGAGATTAATACATTTACCCATGGATCCATGTAGATTTTTCTACATTAGGGGAATTTGGAGGTCTAGAATGGGCCTCCTAAGGAAATTATAAAATAATAGTGGAAATAATAAAATAATATTGGATTACATCATCAAATTTTAGAGGGAAAAAATAAAAAGCTATTTTTTCAACTCATATTTTCAACTTATTGCCCTATGGGTTTACTCAAATTTCGAGCGGAAACACTTGTTGGATGCAAAATTTGATTCCTCATCCAAGGAATACCCATGTTTCATAATTGCAATGGACCCTGCTACACAACAAATAAGAAATACATGAAAAAATGTGATTGCATTAATATTTTTCATGTATTTCTCATTTTTCATGTAGCAGGGTCCATCAAAGGTATGTAACGTGGGTACTCCTTGGATGAGGAATTAAATTTTGCATCCAACAAGTAGTTCTATCCAAGTTTGAGTAAAACCTTAGGGAGATAAGTTGAAAATACAAATTGCAAAAGTAGTTTGCTTATTTTAATATTTTTTAATATTTTTACCTTTTTACTCCAAAATGGTGAATCATCCCCCATGGTTGACATCATCATCTTAAATCCTATTGGTTCTTATAAATTTTATTTTGGTTGTACATTTTTCTTAGGAGGCCCGCTTTAGACCTCGAAAGTTCTCTAATGGGGGTAAATAGTGAGGGATACTCACATTTCCTGGTTTAGGATGGAGTGATCTATATCTTTATAGTGCATGTGGGGAGACACTATATTAACAAAGTAAGCTCATGGAATTTTATTGTGGAGGAAAAATTTCAGCTAAGCGAAAATTTGTTTTCAGCTAAGGAGAATACCTCCCTCATTAAGAGGGAGCATTGATTTTTTTTTTAACATTGAGAGGTATTCTTTCTTTGCTAGAGGGTATCCAAGTCAGCCTAGATGAATTATAAAAATATTTACATTAAAAGGACAAGTTAGCCTAGGAAGAATTCAACTTGGCCAACCTATGAAGAGGTGTCTCTTGGGTTGTCACACCCTCATTTGACAAGTATAAATAAGAAGAAGTGATGTCTCATTTCATAACCTAGCAAGTGTAATTCATCATCTTTCTTCATCTTTCTTGGACAATTTCACATGTGAACAAGATAGATGATTTTGAATGGGCATTAATTGAGTTAATTTTACCTTTGCTTGAAAGAATTTGAATAGATATTAACTGAATTTGCTTTACTGCACACTGCAGGTCATCGACCATAGTTGACCATAGAGCCAACGCTGATTTCATGCCTATTTGACAAAGTCGAGTTGAACAACATTGAATTCTAGTTAGTCTCGCTAGTTGACGTACATTAGGTTGTTGCTATTTTGACCAAGTTTGACTACTGGGCTTGTATATTGGCACAAATTTTTAGACCAATTGTTGATTTGTAAATGTTACTAAAGAATAATTTCTCAAAAAGAAAAGTTGTTGGGATATCTTCCAAGGTTGGGTTTCCTTGGATAAATTTGTTTCGTTTGTTGTGCATGGTTGTATTTGTATTATCATTACTATTTCCATTCCATTTACTATTGAAATTTTCTTAAGTGTAATTATTCAATGATAGTAGTGGCATAAAATACTAGTAGGAAATCATTAGGAAGCAATTGTCTCGCAAAAAATCATATTCTATTGTATAATTTTTAGAATTTCAACATAAAAAATGGAAAAGATAACACATCAATTATACTAATAAAATGAATTTATAAAAAACAAATTATAAACAATTAACTATACATAAATCCCAAAACTAACACATTATCTTTAATAGTATAACTTATATTTAATAATAATTATTCTTAACAACTAAAAAAATAATTAAAAAAACGTGATAATAATGTGCATACAAAATAAAATAAAATAAAATAGAGAAGATAAAATGTACTCTTTAAACTATTTATAAAATTGTTATTAACAGTGACACATTTCCACTTGGCATTATTAAACTTCTATTAACAAAGACATCTTTCCACTTGACATTACAAAATTCTTATTAACAAAGACGTCTTTCCACATGATATTATAAAATTATTATTAATAAAGCTATCTTTCCACTTGATATTATAAATTGTATTAGATGGATTATTATTCTTAAGAGTTAAGAAAATATTTTATTCAATAATCACTATTATTAACGACTAAAAAAATATCTTAGTTTATAAAGAGATTTTCCAAAATAAAATATGCATATTCCTAGCTCTCATATTGAAAGTGGAAGACACACTCAAATAACTTATTTGAGTGAAATGATGAAGAACTTAATTATATTTCAATTAAAAAAATTAAAAACACACCTACATTATTTGTGTGTGTATGTGATATTAAAATAGAGAAATTATTTTGATTAGGTAAATCTCTTAACCACATATTAATATAGAATGCTAATTAAATATAGCATATCTCTCGACTTAACCAGATCTAACCTACTCTTAAAAATTGAAAAAAAATACTTAAACTTATAATTATCCCTACCCATAACAATTAAAAATGATATACTCTAACAATTTCATATAATCCACATTACATGAAATAATATAAACTAATCATTTTATATAATGTAATTTAATTATTTTCTTCCACAAACATGTTGTAATCACATTTTGAAATGGTTTGGTCCATCACCTATCCAAGGCATTTCAACCCATCTTCTGAACTCTTATAGAATTTGGCAACCAACTGCTCTAGCGATGCCTTAACCTCTCTAAGGGTCGATCGTTCATGGGGATCCCCTTTGCAACACATATCACCTATATTCGCCAACAACAAAAAATTTCCATGCCCAATAAATTAACTTACATCTTGTGATTCTTGATCTTTATCATCTTCTTCCCTTCTGATATCCTCCACAAAATTTCCCTCAATCACCTCCAACAATCTGTTGGGGAATTCATCACCCGCCCAACTATGCAATAGTTTCCCATATTTGGGGAACAGTGGATTGTTGGAAATGTATTCACTACTAAGAAGGGGAGGTGAATAACTAGTGATTGTTTTTCTTAACTTTTAAAATCCTTTTCAATTACTACAACACAATCTTCATTAACCCAGTTGTAGGGTAAATCATATAATAAAACATATGAGAACCATGAGAAATAACCAAAGAAACATTCACAATAAGACATAATATTTTTCTCGTGGAAAACCCTTCTCCCAGTAAAAAGCCACCCTGTTATTGTTGCGTTGATCAAATAATTATATTAATCGTCAAGCAATTCAATTACATAGAATATATAAATGGCTATTATCATAGAGAACTATGATCCTCATCTATGACATGACGGAAACCCATCTGATCATCAAGCCTTTCCCGACACCCATTGGACTTATGAAGAAATTTTTTCTCTATACTGTCTTTGTCGGAGCACACACCCGACTCTTTTATGTGACCCTCATTTCACAAGATTTCATATTGGAGTGACTCTGAATCTCTCAACTAGAAAAACACAACAACCTCTAGTAATATAGTCTCAAATCAATATAAGGATCTCACCAAAACAAATATGCACAACTCACTCACTCAATCACTACAACAACCCAATCAACAACACATGCAACATCCAAAAAAATAATCTACTGAAAAAATGATAAGTATGAACGAAATCATATACAATCCTTCCTGCTATTTTACCATACTACTGCATAAGATCTTGGTTGAAACAAAATTTTGCTGCCATCTTCTATCACTGCGATCTACTGAAGATGTTCTGCACAAATTCCTACACAGTTTGCACACACCTCTCTTCACCCACTCACACTCTCGAATCTCACACAACCATCACACTTGCTTCTCAAGTGAACCAATCAAATAGATTCATGATCTCCATCTATTTGTAATCTTATGAAATGATTAAAACAATTACTTCCAATTATGTAGTGGATCTTTGTTCATATGTTGGAAGAGGTTCAATTTATTGATTGTTGACTTAATGAAGCCATTAACTTCATTTACCAATGAATATTCTCTTACAACCATCATCTAGAAGCACAATAACCTTTTTCCAACCTTTACATGAAGAGTCTCGAACAAGAAACCCAAAAAAAAAAAAAACGTGATGAGCGTGAGGAATGCATAGATATTTTCATGAAAACCCTTGGTCCCTCCCACCACATAGTGTCCATGCAACTAGAACTCTTCAGTTGCTTCCATAGGCCTACATGAGAACAATTTGATCTTTCATCTGCCCCACAGACTTGGCTCCATGTGACTGTGGTAGATGATGACTAAAAACAACTTTCCTTTTCTCATATTCTTCCCAAACTTTCTCAACTGGTTGATCATCATCAATAAGTACTAAAGAAGCCCCCGTAGCCTCTACAACACTCCACTAATCCACTGCAACAACTCCATCATCAACACAAGTCAAACTATGTTGATTCGTATGCCATCCATCAGTTGCTTCAACACTAAAACCATCAAACTTCACCACAACTACTCTTGCATCTGCAACCATCAATGATAGACCCTCCAACTGATCATACAAGATGAAACCCATCAATACATACACCAAGTACCATAAACATGATTAAAAGTCTCCAATACTGCAGACGAGGTGTAGCAGCTCCATATCTTGCCAAGGCATCCACACACAAGTCAAGAACATGTACTAAGAACTGCAAACATGAAGCTAAGGTCTGCAACTCATATAAAATCCAAGTACCATACTACAAGAATATGCATAATCACATACAACGACGTTGGCATCAATGCCAATCAACACTAATTCATTCTCCAACACCAATGCTACTAGGTTGACATCAACGCGAACCAAACAACTCAACCATAATGTCAACAAACTCCCCCTTTGGCATTTATGGCAACCCCAGCTAAAATTCGATGGTGTTGTCGTCATTGATATGTATTTACCATCACAAGTTTTTCTGGACATTTAATAAGATTATAAAAATGTAAGGTACAATTTAGATTTAATATATATAATTTCATAAATTCAAGCTCACAAACGGGTATAGGTTTTTTGTTATTATTACCTAGAGGTAGGTCTTACTAGTATCGAGGTCAAGGGGCATGGTATCATCACGTGCTTGTCCTAATGCATGGTGTTCTACCCTGATGCATAATAATTATTAGTTAAATGCTAGATCTTCATAGACCATAATATTATTTTATAATACATGCCTAACATTTTCTAGTCCTAAATCCAACAATCAATCAATTTGTTGTTGTTGTTGTTGTTATTCATATTTAATCTATATTAATTTTCATTCACCTTTAAATTTTGAATTTATTATATAAATAAAATAGAATTACAAAAGTTAAAAATTCATTATATTCTTTTACAAATATATAAACTTTAAATAACATGAT
The DNA here is from genome assembly GCA_000404065.3 of Pinus taeda. Lineage (NCBI taxonomy): Eukaryota > Viridiplantae > Streptophyta > Pinopsida > Pinales > Pinaceae > Pinus > Pinus taeda. Next base: position 49,473 of record APFE030804981.1, read on the forward strand.
ATTATTGACAAAATACAATAATTAATAATTAATAAAAAATAATAATAAAATAATAATTTAATATTCTAAGTATTTATAAAACACAATTATAAATTAATACAATTTAACTTTTCTCTCATTGATATATATATATATGAAGGTGGTGTTTCATATGTGGCCATTAATAATCCTGATTTAAAATGTGCACACCGAAAACCCCATGGTACCACTTGAAACATATTGTTCAAATAAATATAGAGAGAGTCGATATTTGAATCTTCATCGTTTCATTTATATATGAAAAATTACAAATGTCTAATAAATGTCATTTCTCCATTATAAAAAAAAAAATAAAAAAAATAAAACATATCAAGTACAAAACTCATATAAATGTTTCTCCATTTATATTCTAAAGCGTTATCTCTTAAAACGAACATTACCTTCTGTGGCCCATCACAAATAATGCTTTTGGATATGCGTGAGTCATGTTTATGTTTTTAAAATGAAATCTTAGCTTCTCAATTTGGAAGATAGACATTTTAGAAATGGACTAAAAAGCAAATTATTTTAATATATTTATTTAAACTATTATAATTCTTATATAAAGTATTATATTCCGGTGCGTTTTAACAATTGTTTCTAGTTTTCTTGGACTTTATCCTTGGCATCACATAGGCTGTGAGTAGGTATTGGTCCTTTGATTTAACGTGGAAGAAAGCAACCGAACAATTTTCATCAATTAGATGCAGAACCATCTTTTGGAATAAATGTAACTTTTACAAATATTATAAAACAATAAATAATGAAAAAAAAATATATTATTAAAACCATACAAAACAATGACAAAGCAATTATTACTTAAAGTTTAGCCACTTCAAATCAAATTCCATTTTTAACTCAACATTTTGAGCCATTTCCAAAGTGACCTATGGAGGGCTATTTTTCCATATAAATTCTATAAAGTACTAGTTAAAATTATTATTAATTTTTATTATATATATCTTTTAAATGTTATAATATTTACTATTTAAAAAAACATAATTAGATTTACTTGGAATCATGTTAATCTAAATTTATCGACCAACTATTAACACCATAGTTTTGATGGAAACTTAGCACGTGTATATATATATATATGACACAAAAATCTTAATCTGCTCAGCCGAAACACTCAATCTATGCAGAGACACTATTTTTATGTATTTTGGAAAAAGCGACAAATAGACCTTAACTTGTTTGAATTGTTTCGCTACATTTTCTAAATTAATTCTCTCTCCAACAATTACGACGTATAATTATTAGTGGAACTACACATAGAAAATTAATTCTCTCTGCAACAATTACGACGTATAATTATTAGTGGAACTACACATAGAAAATTAATTCTCTCTGCAACAATTACGACGTATAATTATTAGTGGAACTACACATAGAAAATTAATTCTCTCTGCAACAATTACGACGTATAATTATTAGTGGAACTACACATAGAAAATTAATTCTCTCTGCAACAATTACGACGTATAATTATTAGTGGAACTACACAAGTATTTGAAATCACGAAATAAAGAACCTACGCCAATCTATTTTGGTTGATGAAATGTACGGCTCGAATCCTATCATTTATACATGATTGTGATTTACCTATATTTTGTCTTTGTTCATTGAAATTTACGGCTAGTTTGGTGACTTGTAAACGTTAATATGATCTTTCCTTCTGTCCACTTTTAGACCGTGAAATTGACAAACTGGAAAGTTGAAATAGACTTCGACTAGCTGAACTTGGAGGCTTTCGTTCCACAGGTTTTAACATCCCCTTTCGCTTTTCTCAATGGTGGTTATCAATGTAGCCTTCGACTACTATACTATTCTTTTAAGTATATTGAAATACGCCATACAATCGTGTTTGTTGTTTCGTAATTTTATGTGGGGGAAAGGCTGAAAAAAAGAAAAATATGTCAGCAGTGGCGTTGTAGACATTGAGAAGTTATGATGTCATTAACTGATATGCTACAATGGTGAGAATTTATTTCACGCTTGCAGGTATTTTCCTATAGTGAAAGTGAAAGTGACCGTAGGGAAAGATAGAACATTTCTTGGACTTTGGAACCGTGCCGACATAATTCCATCCCCTAGATTTGGTGGGTTTAGATCTTGCTGACTTTTCATAAATCCAATAGGGGAAAAACACAAAGTTAGTGTACGGTCTATAAGGTCTAACGGGTTTGAAACAATTCTCTGACACCAAAATGTAAGTACCCAACCAAAATTTATTTCAGAAATTATACTAGAATTTACTAGTTATTAATTTAATTCACATATACGGACTTGGCTTTCAAGTTTGAAGTCGATCTTGTGTGGTTGTAGCTCCAATTTTCTCCCATTGTAAAATTTATTCACATATACGGACTTGGCTTTCAAGTTTGAAGTCATCTTGTGTGGTTGTAGCTCCAATTTTCTCCTATTACTAGATGACAAAATCTTCCCAGCTAAACTGGGCACAATTCTCACTACCCAGCTCCAAAATACTTCATAATTGAAGCACTCTGGCCCCATATCCAAAAGCTTCAAAAAAGATTACTCAAATCTCCAGTTCTAAATTCCAATCTTTAGTTCAGAATTTCCCCTCCCCATTTCACTTCTCTTTGTTCTTGTATAAATATATTTAGGTGGTCATTGCCTCCTTCCATCGCTCTCAACCAATTTGGTTTTGATAGTCATAAGGTTAAGTGTAACCTTATAGCTGGAATGTGAGATATGTAGATATTTATACTTTTTATGATGTTTAAATAGATTTTAACTTTTAAATTTTAATATATATTTAAATAAAGTAGAATATATATATCTATAAATAATAATTTATTAAATTATAATTTTAATACTATGGAAATCATATTTGTATTAGTAGGATGGAGAGTATTAATTTTATTTTATAATCTTATACCTATGAAATATTTAATATGTATGTTAGGAGAGTGTTGAGTTTTAGGTAATACTTCTCTTCTTCATAATTTAGGTACTTAAACAACTTTCATAATTATTTAATAAATAGACTATTGCAAGGCATGTGATGTATGCATATGTAGTTATCATATGCATACTATTTACACATGCTAATATTTTTTTGCCTATAAATTGAAATGGGTCATTACAGTTCCCCCTCCTCTGGATCTTCAGGCTCATTCTTTTGGATCTTGGTGGTGGCCATGGTGGCACTTGGCTCTGCGTCAATGATCTTCTTCCCTTTGTCATTACCCTTGTCATGTTCTAACTCAGATTCATAAAATGCATCTCACTCGGAAAACTTCATTTCGGCCACCATCAACTACTTGGCCTAACACTCACACCATTTTCTTGTTTCCTTCTTTGTCTTCGTGGTGTTGTTCTTTGGTTACCGCTTTGGTGGGTTATCATGGGTTGCCCTGCCTTAGCACTATCCTTTTCTCTATGGTTTGGGGAAACCTTTTCCTTTCTTCGAATTCAAAGATCCAAAGTCTCGCTTCTTCTGTTTAATTTTTTTCTCAATCTTCACAACATATTGGAACGCCATGCGAGGTGAGGAGATGTCTAGGAACTTTATCTTATCCTCGATGTACCTGTGTAGACAGCCGTAGTACTTGAGTACCAAATGTCTATCAAAATCATTGATACCCAACTTCATGGGAAGGGTATCAAAAACATTGGTAAACTCTGACATGTCTTGGTCCCTTCCCTGCCACAGCATGGTCCACTTTATGTATTTATCCTCATAGCTCTCAACAGGGTAATACTGCTTCCTGATGACATCCCAGAATGAATTCCAAGTGGGTGCAGGTAAAAATAGTGAGGGTGTACTTTCATCCTTCTTCTCACACTCAGTTTCCCACTAGTCCTTGACATGGGGGGTGGTTTTGAGAAGTGCAAAAGTAATATTTTCCGGACTAGAAAAAATCATGACCAAAAAAGTATTCTTCTAGCATATTTAACCATTTATCTATGTCTTTCGCATCTATATGACCTTAAAATATGGGGATGTCAATGTTAAATTGTACGTTAAAGGGTGTGACGCTTCTAAAGTGGCCGCTGGAAGGAGATGTGTCACATTTGTGTAGTTGCTGAAGGATCTAGGCAAAGTTGTCCATCATCGTGTTTCTCGATCACTTGAGGGATTCTTTGAGCAACATTTTCAAAGGATATCCTACCCGCTTGTCTTTATTTTATTTCACCTTGGGAGGTTGTCGGGATTTGCGAGGCTGGTCTTTGAAAGGTTCGACTAGTTCGAGCCCTAATTCCCTATATCTAGACCTCGTTGGGGACATGCAAAGAAAAAAAGAGAAAGAGTAGTCTGCTCTCATACCATTGAACTGAAATTAAATAGGAATGCAAAAAATTATAGATATAACCATAAATACAAAGATGGAGAAAAAATAACACTTCATTTCATTAATATCAAATACTGAAATATGCTTACAAACATAATGCAAAATAAGCTATGTCAGACGATGATAGCTTATCTCTGAGAAGAGATGTGGCAACTACATTCCTCTAAACTATGTTACAATGAGGCTCAAGGGCCTACTTATTATTGAACAACAAGGGAAAACCCTAAACATAATCATAACCCCAAGAGATGGAACACCAGAGTTTGTGGGCCCCATTGGGGTTAGTTGGGTAGTCAACTTCCACGGGTCGTAACTTGATCATATTATCTTTGTTTGGCATGTATAATACCTTGTTGGAAATATCTCTCCGAGTATTATAGGATCTGTGGTATGCCCTAGCCTATGGCTGCAGGTCTAGTGTGGACCTCAAAAAAATGTCTTTTAGGGGGTCAAAACTCCAACAGAAGTCCAGGACCCGAAACAACTACTAAAGATAGTAAATTCTACAAGAAACAAGGAAACAGATGAAACCGACTGGAGGTATAGGTGGAATTAGTCGAGCAAAAGCAAAGGGACACAACTTTGTGACCACTACCCATGAATAAATATCATTGAAGATTCTGCATCACCAAGCCATGTGGAAGTGAATAGAAATCATATTCAAGAAGACATTTGGGACTTAGCAACAACAATGAATTGACATTGCCACATTGCCAATCAGTTTATGTCAGCAGTGCAATGTCATGCCATGCCATGAGTGGTAATATGCCACATCACTTATGTGGAACATGTATATTGTATTAAAATGTATTCTAAAGTGGAAGTCAAAAGGACACACATGGAATGTGAAGATCCATGTCAGTTGGAAAGTCATAGGAAGTAAACAATTCATGAGGGTAGTCAAAGAATCACCCTTGGTTACATATACTCCCTCAGTATATGAGAAAAGGAATTTTCACCTTGGCTCCTCCCGCAAGGCATTAGAGAGATCAACTAGTTCTTTGAGGAGAAAGGAGTGGCTCCAATGTCCCACTATCGGGGCTAGTGATGTACATTGTAAACATGTGTCTTGTAACTTTTACTGGATAACAAAAGCCTTCAAGGCTGGAATCTTCTTCATGAATGAACTATGAATGTTTGCAAGGCTATTTTATGAATGTTTGCAAGACTATTTTGCAGATGTTTTTATTTCATGTTTTCTTTTAGATGTGCTAATATGGCTTAAATATTTTCGTTATTTTAGCACTTATCTTATTGATATGTGTTGTAATGGTTGTTATCTTTGTCCCATCCTTGAAGACTCTTCCATGGAATAGCAGGCAAATCTTTCTTTGTTTTTTGGTTGTAATGATCATCACATGTACTGTGGACTATTTTCTTGGATGTTAGATTGATCTATGTGGTTCATGTGTATCTCTTATTGGGTGGTACTATTACCTCTTACTTAGAGGCTCACTTTTCTCCCCTCTCCGCAGTAGAAGAACGTCGACAGAGTTGTGTCATGCGGAAAGAGTCATGTTTGTGGACAAACCTAACCTCCCTAGGAGTCTAAGACTCTCTAGTGAAAAACAAACGAAACAAGAGCAATCCTTCTCTAAATACACGTTATTCTATGAGAGATCAAGTGTTTTTCGATCTTACCTTAGGTCCAACGCTTGTTGTAGCAGTCCAGCCTTGCTGATCCAGATGAGCTCCTCCTTCACTTTCAGACCTGCATACACTAGCAAAGCAAACGATTACATAACACCTGAATATTCATCATAAAACAAAGCATATTCATCACATAGACCAAGGAGTACATGAAATAATTCATTAACAACAAATCATTGAGAAGAATGGACTTATTTGTATTAAGGAAACAAAAAAGGAACCATTACAACCTGAGCCTTGGTGTTGTGCAAGCTCCTCCCAGGGTCCAACAAGAGATTTCCTCTACTTTGACAAGCTCACCCACTCCCAATATGGCAACAAGGAAGGATAGTGATCTCTCCTCACAAGTCAACAATGGAAGTCCTAATTCCAGCAGCATTTACCCTTTAGAATGTTCAGCTTTCAACCTCCCCTCCCATGGCCCAATGCATGTATTTATAATATTCTAGAGGAGGTTATTCAGTTCCAACATCAATGGGATACTCCCTCTTTTGGATGGGGTAGCTCCTCTCTTGATGGGATAAGCTCCTCTATCATAGGGGTGCATGAACCATCTGGAGGCGCTCAATACACGTCAAAAACTCTTCTAGAAGGTTCTAGAAGTGACCACAAGTAACTTTTTTAAAGATGAAACTTGTGCCTTTTGACCTTTACAGGGGTACGCACCCAACCTTTGGCTTACAGAGCGTACAAGTACGCAGGTACATTGTGTTTGGAGTGCGTACACGCAGGTAAGGTAGAGAGAACCTGCGTACCCAGAGATAAACATGTTTTTAAGTGACTTTCTCTCTTTTTGAAGTTTTGACATGAAGAGCAGAGTTATGGGGCTTGACAAAGAGGACAATATGGCTATTGATGGGGCCATATAAACTGCAGATAGTCATGGTGACAAATTTCAGTGTAACAACAGGGAGGCTCCAAAACGAGCTAAGGAAAAATTTTGGAGGGTGGTTGTAGCTGCTACAACAGGCCTCTATTTATTAGGCTTCACGTCTGGCTTCAAGATTATTTTCATTACTCCCAAATCGCCGATGATGCCTTTCAAGTCCAAAAATTTTGTGGGAAACTTCCATTAGTTAGCTTCTATACCTTCATGACTATCTTTCACGCACCTTAAACATGTGAATCAACCACTTATGTGCCTCTGAGATTACCCTTAATCCCATATCTACTCAGATTGGTTCAAGTGTTCAATAACTTTAACATGAAACAAGATATCCTTTGCGTAAACAATTATTATTACGTGCATTCATATGATAATATAAATCATGTAAAGTCGTGCATCTATACAATATTAATTCATACCGCATCATTCATCATAACATAATAGCACATTCATTCATAACAAAAGTAAATAGACAAACACGGGAACTTTTGGAATAATCTCTTTATTAATACTTCAGTTCTGCTTACAGAATCAAGACTTCCATGTGCGCTCAACTGTAGGGGTCCGCTCACTTAGATGCAGACTCTACTCTAGGCCTTTTCGCACATAGCTACAAAGCCTCTCTTCCCTCTTAAGACTTCTTCACTCTTTCTTCTACTGACCCATTACGTTCGTCTTCATCCTCTATCATTATACCTTAGACTCTCCTAATTGTACAATCCCATCGTCCACGAACCATGGGTAGATCTATAAAATTCAACACAACTGACATAAAAGAAGGCTAAAACCCTTTATGACGCTTTACTATCTACGCACTTTGTGACTACAACTTGCGGAGACTTTACATTCTTTACAAAAAAGCTTGGGATTTTTTCCCCAAAACTTGGGCTTTTGCCCCAAAATTGAACCTAGGGGACCCTGTCCCAACAGTAAGCACAATTGAAGGTAAGACTATGACAGTCTGTTGGATTTATTGGGCCCATTGTGGTAAATGGACGATGACAGGATAGTCATGAGAAAGGTAACTAGGGAGGGTAAAGTAAATGGATCTGAGGTGTCAGATGGTTTGACCAAGTTGGGAACGATGGTTCTCAATGTTGTGCATGTTGTGTAAAAATAACGAAGTTCTCTTAACCTAGACCTTATGTTATTTGGTAATTATTTATGATCATGATTATGTTGATGTTTATATATGTATACATGTATGTATGCATGTCGTTGTCTAACATGATGATGATTGTTTTATGCTAATGATTATGTATGTATGTATCTATGTCACTATATAACAGGGTTGTCAGGGATTGTTCATGTGGAGGAATGATTTCTTATGCAAGTGAATGGCATGAAGAGATTCCTAGTTCATGAGGAATTAAGTGGGAAGAGTAGCCTGGCACATCTACTGATCCCCAAAAAGATCTTTAATTGAAATTCTGATTTATTCGTTGTTAGGAAGCGTTAATGCATGATTTAAAAACACCATTAAATACATAAGTATGGATAAATGAATAATAATATTGCAGAAAATTAGAACAACAAATCATGAGAAGAAAAGTGATGCAAGAGATTGATAATGAAGTTCGGCTATCTCAAAGCCTACATCTACGGGCCCAGTCTTCAACGGGAGGGCCTTTATATTAGAAATTCAAAGCCCAAAACATACATCAAATTCACATCAATCAGATCCCTGGCTAGTCCAGTTGTGTTCTTCTCAACCTCAGAAATCCGACGCAACTGACAATGTTGAAAAATATCCCCTACAACTCCCGGAATAAACTTGCAAAGTTATGCCTCCAAATCTTTAAAACTACACAAAAAAAATTTCTCTAACAAAATATTACAACTCTATAGCATTACATTACATGTATATATAGAATATGAATAACCCACCTATAGCAATGTATTAAATTACATATTAACTTTTGTAACCATATAACAATATGGTTCTTTTCGTTTAGAACCACACTATTAAATATTACATTCAATGCAATAGGAATTATACACATACAACCATATTAAACCATGGCATAAACGTAATAGTTGCATTCGAAGGTGGTTTACAACTCCGGCAGAAAGCATGTGAACGGTGGCATATAGGTTGATAAAACGCCGATGATTCCCATGGAAATACTCCACCACATACCAAATTGTTATACCATAAACTCCGCTATATCCGAAACTCCGCAACTGTTGCGTTAGTATATGCGGTTTATATAGTTCTTCGACCATATGTAACTTGCGTTTCACCATACGTGTTCAACCATAGTTTTAACACTTTAATCCACCATTTAATATATATATACACACACACTCGCCATATGTAAACTTTAATAATGTTTAACCACCATATATGTGTTATGAAACTTTATTGATTGTAATATATGTCGTTTAATCACCATGTAACATATGCGTTCAACCTTAATAACTTTAAACCCCACCATATATTATATGGAATATTTCGTTAGCATGGTTTTAAACTTTGGTTTCATTTCTTAATTTATATATGATTAACTATATTTTTAATATATGGTTTATATATTATATATATAATATAATATATATATAATATATATATATATTTAATATTAATATTAATATTAGTTTTCATATAATGCATTTTAAATATAAATTTTTAATGTAGTTTAATAAAAATAACTTTTAATGTCACCATATATACCTAAATCTCACCATGTAACTAATTGGAGACATTACCACTGTAACAATGCTAGAGATCTGCCACTGAGTTGAACTTGTATTTTTGCCATGTGTCAAGCAGTAAAACATTGTTCCATCACAAACTTCCACAAGTAGTTTCTTATTCATTCGGAGTCCAAATACACCCGTTCAAGTTGCGTTGGAGTCGTTTCTACGAGATCTACGCAATGACGATGCTTCCACATGAATCTAATAACTTTGAATTTTATGCTCTTTCTAGATCCTTGATCAATTTCGAATCATTTCCTCCTTGCTTAGACCTTTTGGACAACCAAAAGACTTAAGTTCCATAAAACAAATGCGGGTTCCATTTTCCCACTTGCTTGGTATCTGTCCACTCCGTTTTGAACCTGTACACTTTACTCATCCATGCAATCATCAACAAAACACACAAACTGCAAAAGATATCAAGTCCTTTTTCACCCACATCTACATTCATATTTGCTATTAATATCCAGGCATCACTAAACAATAATAAACCCATTAACAACATTGCAAGTATTGACATAGCTGAAACCATACCCTGCTTTCCTTTCATAGTTGAAACAAAACTCAACTTATCATGCTATAACTCTTTTTGATGTACAATTTGGATTCCTTAAGCAGAGCTATCTGTTTGTAATTAACTTTAATGATCTCCTGCTTCGGTTCTTTAGATTGTACAACAACATCTTTATTAGCATAAGCTGCTTGTTTTAACTGCTCAACTATAAAAAGAGATTTATCTGCTTTTGTGTGATGAGAATGCACAACATATTCAATGCCATTTTTGAACAAGTGATATTGATTCTATTCCCTATAAAAGATTGATTTTCTATCATATAAATACGGGCTACCCAAGACCATCCCACGTGTATCTAGTTTTACCACATCACACATCACCTTATCCTTAAATTGAGAAGTTATTACAAACGGTAACATGCATTTCTCAGTTACTCGTAATTTATGATTTCTTCTCATCCAAATTAAAGTATACAATTTACGATGCTTTATGGTTTTCAATACCAATTGCTTAACCACTTTTTCTGGAATTAGATTAACTTGAGATCCACTATCTAATAATGTGTTGATCTCTATATGTTTCATAACAACCCTTATATGAAATAACTTGCCTTTGGCACTATTAGGATCACTACCTTCATTGGATTTACAATCATAATCAATGATGTGATATGTGTCTCATCGCCTAAATCTGACCCTAGGTCCAGCGGTTTCGCTGTTGCAGCAACCTTTTGCTTCCCTTTTCTGATCCACTTTGGTTTCATTTTAGGATGCAATTTCCAACAGTGATCCTCATCATGGCCCTTTTTCTTACAATGCTTACAAGAGAGATTTTCAACTTCCTTCTTGCCGAAGTTTACTTTCTTCACTTTCCCTTTTCCCTTTCTCTCCATTCTGGCTATCAATTCTAATGATACCCAAACTCCCAACTTACGTGCTACAATGTAAGTCGCTTGTATTGCCACTTCATTCAGGTTAATAGTACTGAACATAAATACAGTATTACGAACATACTTAGGTGATCCTCCTATGTATTTCATTAGAGTTTGTTGAGTATAGAAAGGAATATCTAACATCAATGCCTTCTTACGAAACTCATCTGTATATTCTTGCATTGGTTGACCTTTCCTAACTTTTAGTCCTCGCCATTCTATTAAATATTTTTCCTTATATCCCAATGGATAAAATTGCTTTCTAAGTGTAGTAATAAAATCAAACCATGATGGAAAAATCTTACTGATAAGCTCAGTACCTTTATGTAACTTACTCTGCCACCAGATCAATGTTGTGCCCGTTAAAAGAAGGGATGCTAGTTTGATTTACTTCATCTTCAGCAATCTGTTGCACTCTACATTATATGTCCATTTTCTTGACCCAATTGTCAAGATTCTCGGCATCAACTTCTCCATTTTACATGGGTAATTCGAACTTAACATCGAGTTTCAATAGCGGTTTCGAAGTTTTAGATGGATTCAAAAGATAATTGATCAGGTATTTTTGATTGCTTTCATCTTCTTTTCCAGATTTTGATGGTTGTCCTTCTTCATCTTTAGAATTTGTTGTCTTAAACTCTCAATATAGTTCTTCGACCATGGCTCACAAGGTCATGAAAGCATCTACGAAGCTTGCATAAGATCCAAACGGATGATCACCACTTCCTTCTTCAACCATTTCATCTCCTCGAGTTATCCTTCTTCTCGAGCCAACTTCAGGTTATCCTGCAACAAGTTCTCCTTCACCAAGCTTATATTTTCTCCTGGTGATCATGCACACTCCAAATCACAGTTAACAACAACATGCTTTGATATCAAATGATTCCCAAAAAGATATTTAATTGAATTTGTGATTTATTCATTGTTAGAAAGTGTTAATACATGATTTAAAAACACCATTAAATGCCTAATCATGGAGAATTGAATAATAATATTGCAGCAAATTAGAACAACAAACCATGAGAAGAAAAGTGATGCAAGAGATTGATAACGGAGTTTGGCTATCTCAAAGCCTACATCTCTGGGCCCAGTCTTCAATGAGGAGGTCTTTATATTAGAAATTCAAAGCCCCAAAAATACATTAAAGTTACATCAATAAGATCCATGGCTGGTCCAATTGTGTTTTGCTCGACCTCAGAAATCTGACGCAACTGACGGCACTGAAAAAGACCCCCTACAACTCCCGAAATAAACTTGCAAAGTTCTGCGTCCAAATCTCCAAAGCTATACAAAAATTCTTCTCTGTTGTACAAAATGTCACAACTATCCTCGTTTACATGTCATTACATTACATGTATATATAGTATATGAATAACCCACATATAGCAATGTATTAAATTGCATATTAACTTTTGTAACCATATTACTCATCTTTTATTTGTGGATGATGTTCTCATCTTCCTTGATGGTAGTATTGGGACTCATGTACTTTCTCCAAAATTCTCCTCCTTTTCTCGACTACCACTGGGATGCTAGCCAACCATTCTAAATCTACCATCACCTTTGCCTGAACCTCCATTCAAGAGTCCCACTTTTTTCATCATCTTTTTCCTTATTGTACCCATCCACTGGACAGGGGTCTCAAATACTTGGGATTCTAGATAAAGCCTATTAGTCAGAGGATTGCGGATTGGGTTTGGCTAGTTACCAAATTAGAAAAAAGGTTGTCCATCTGGAGTCACAAATATCTATCCAGGGCAGGCAGACATGTTCTGATTAAATCTATTATGGAGGCTACACCAGTCTTTTGGATGACACTTTCATGGATACCCACAAATATCCTAGCTCGTATACAACAACTATGCAATAGATACCTCTGGAATGGGAATCAGGACAAAAATATTTTTGCATGGGTTAGCTGGAAGAAGATTGCATTGCCTAAGAAATGGGGCGGTTGGGGTCTCAAAGATCTCCCTTTATTTGCACAAGCCCTTGCTGCAAAAATGGGTTGGACCCTACTGACAGGACAAAAATTTTGGACCACCATTTCTTATCATAAGTATATCTGGCCTCTGCATATCATGGACTGGGTCTGATTGCCAAGTTGGCCAAAGTCAGGCATCTCAACAATTTGGAAGGCACTCCTACACCCTCTCCCTCATATCAGGGACAATCTTGCTTGGCGAATCAATGATGGATCAAAGGCCTGCATAGGCTTGGGTCCATGGATTGGAGGAGGAGGAAGATATCAACTGCCTAGAGATCTCATACAACATCTACATTCCCATGAGATCAAGGTGACTGAAAATATTGCAGATCAACAAAACACCTGTGTTTTTTCCCAAGCATGGAAAACTACACTACAACTTGAATTACCTCCATGTTGGCACCAGGAATGGAATGAATATATCTCTACACTGTCTGAATCACATATCAGGATTAAAGAGGGCCCTGATGAACTTATCTGGTGCCTCGTGGAGAATGGTATATACTCCCCAAAGCCAGGTTATCTATCCTTGATCTCCCACAAAATGCTGAATCAGATTACATTTTCGTGGAAGTCCATTTGGAAACTTACAACACATCCTCGGACTAGATTGTTTTTCTGGTGTAGTATTAGAGAAAAAGTGCCTATGGGAGAGTATCTCACTCATAGATCTTTGCATGGACCAAATTGGTGCACCTTATGAAAAATCTCATCCGAATCGACTATACATCTCTTTTTGAATTGCTTTGCCCTGATTACTCTCTGGCACAATATATCTTCTTCTATTCATTTTACTGGGCAATGGACTGGTGAAAATCTTGGCAGTGCATGGGAAGATTGGTTTAATTGGCATAAGGGATCCAAACTACAAAGCCTCCCTTTGATTATCAGCTGGTATGTTTGGCTGGCCCGGAACCACTCTACCTTCGACAACAGGCCTATGTGTTGGCCACACATTGTAGTATGTATTGTATCAACATATAATGAGATGCTTGAGCCACAACAACCTAGAGCCCGCAGACCTCATGCACCTCCTCACATTGATAAAAACACACCTTGGGCATATTTCAATGGTGCAACAAATCAATAGGGATGTGGCGGGGGATTTATCCTATACTTAAGTGAACAACATTGCTATAAAGTGAGGATGGGGTTAGGTGCTGGAACTAATAATTTCGCTGAGCTCATTATCCTTCGACACCTTCTACATTTCTCTTTGGGACATCATTGCATGAACATAAACAAATTTTATGGAGACTTAAAGATCATCATAAATTGGTTCAATAATATTACTGCTTGTCGCATACACACACTCAGTAATATTTTGGATGAAGTTAATATTTTCAAGGCTCAATTTAATGACATCACTTGCAATCATATCTATAGGGAACATAATAGTAGCGCTGATGGGCTATCCAAGGAGGTCATGGCACTTCCCAGAGGAGAGTGGATGATCGAGGAACAACGGGGGACAAATGAATACCGCTACTACCATCGCCCATACATAGATCAGCGCTATCATAGGGCAGAGAGCCCTTGATCACTGGTTATCATGTCTATTATTGGGAAATGTAAATTTTGACTTTGTATATATTTTTATTTCACAGGACATATTTATGTGGTTCTAAATGCCCTGCGTGGCATATGTATAGGCTTATAAACAGATTCCTATTACAGTTTTTGAATGATCACCTTGCATGGTGAATCTGAAGAGTACATAAAATTTTGGTATTTTTTTGAAAAAACCCTCAGAAGCTAGAATGATACACCATATGCAATTTCATCTACAATACGTATTTTTCAAAATTTTAATGAAAAATTACAATTTTTCCAGTAGAAAAAACAATAAAACAATATGGTTATATACCATATTTGTTTAGAAGCGCATTATTAAATATTACATTCAATGCAATAGGAATTATACACATACAACCATATTAAACCATGGCATAAACGTAACCATTGCATTTGGTGGTGGTTTACAACTCCGGCGGAAAGCATGTGAACGGTGGCATATAGGTTGACAAAATGTCGACGATTTCTATGGAAATACTACACCGCATACCAAATTGTTATACCATAAACTCCGCACTCGCTGCATTAATATATGCCGATTATATGGTTCTTCAACCATATGTAACTTGCATTTCGCCATATGCGTTCACCCATAGTTTTAACTCTTTAATCCACCATTTAATATATATATATACAATTGCCATATGTAAACTTTAATAATGTTTAACCACCATATATGCGTTATGAAACTTTATGGTTTGTAATATATGTCGTTTAATCACCATGTAACATATGTGTTCAACCTTAATAAATTTAACCCCCACCATATATTATATGGAATATTTTGTTACCATGGTTTTAAACTTTGGTTTCATTTCTTAATTTATATATGATGTAACATATTTTTAATATATGGTTTATATATATTAGTTTTTATATAATGCATTTTAAATATAAATTTTAATGCACTATAATAAAAATAATTTTTAATGTCATCATATATATCTAAATCTCACCATGTAACTTACTAGAGACATTACTATTGTAACGAAGCTAGAGATCTGCCACTAAGCTGAACCTGTACTTCTGCCATGTGTAGAGTTGTAAAACATTGTTCCATCACAAACTTTGACAAGCAGTTTCTTATTCATTCGGAGTCCAAATGCACCCGTTCAAGTTGCGTTGGAGTAGTTTCTGTGAGCTCTATGCAATGACATTGCTTCCACTTGAAGCCGGTAAATTTGAATTTTAGACTTTTTCTAGATCCTTGATCAATTTTGGATCATCTACGAGGCCAGTATCATGTGGTTATGAGTTGATATTATGTGATTATATTATGTCTAGGTTAGGGATAGGTTATACCAAGGGATACATTAACAAAATGAAATCCGTGTGGTTCGTGGCATGCTAGGATAAGCATGGATGGTAGAGAGACCTAGTAGAGATAGTGTGGTATGGATGTGTGGTATTATTGTTGTGCATATGTTGTACATGTTGCATCGGTGATGTTGTGCACATGCAGTGTTGTGTATATAATGGGCGTATGCTGCATCTGTGATGTTGTGCACATGCAACATTGTGTATATATTGTGTGTACATATTGTTTTATGCAATGTTATGTACAGGGTAGTACAAATAGTGTTGTGTAAATGTTGCATATGCAGTGGTGGGTATAGATGGTGCTATGTACATGATGGATATGCAGTGTTGTGTGCATATGGTGTTGTGCGCATGATGGATACATAGTGTTGTGTATGGTGCTATGTACATGTTGTATATGCAGTACTATGTACATATGGCATTGTGTGCAGGTTGTACATATGGTGCTATGTAGATATGGTGTTGTGTGCATGATTGTACAAGTGGTTTTGTGAGCATTTGGTGTCGTGTACATGTGGTACAAGTGGCATTGTGTGCAGGTGGTGTTGTGTACATGTCGTGCATGTGGCGCTTTGTACATATGGTGTTGTGTACATTTCATGCATGTGGTACTGTGTACATGTGGTATTGTGTATACATTGTATAGGTGGTACAATGTACATGTGGGGTTGTGTAGGTGGTACAATGTACATGTGATGTTGAGCACACGTTGTGCAGGTGGTGCTTTGTATAGGTGGTACTGTGTTTGTGTTGTACATTTGGTACCGGTGTACATGTGGTATTGTGTGCATGTCGCACATGTTGTGTTGTGTACATGCGGTACAATGTATGTGTATTGTGTAGTTATAACATCATGACATGTGTACTTGTTGTGTTGTACTCTGTGTAGTACATGTATTTTGTTGTGTTGTATGCCAGGTGTAGGTACATGTATTGTGTGGTGTTGTAAATCAGGTATAAATGTATGAGTTGCGTTGTATATTGGGTGTATGTGTATGAATTTGTGGTGTCACACCTTGTGTGCGGATGCATTTCTTTTGATGTACATTGTGTACATATATGTGTTGTGTTGTCTTGTACACCAGGTGCAAGCATATGTATTGTGTTGTGTTGTAAACTAAGTGTAGGTGTATGTGTTGTATGTTAGGTGTAGATGCATGTACTGCATGGTGTGGTATGCCATGTGTGGTTGTATGTGTGGGATGTACACTACATGTGTGTTTGTGCACATGGTTGAGGAGAAGGCACTGGGTGTTTGTCGGGTGTGGCAATCAATCTGGAGTGCATACGAAATAAGGACAAAGGTAGAAGTTAAGGATTGATTAAACGATACATATCAATATTTTATTTCAGTTTTAATATGCATGTGATTTATGATTCTGGTCTATGATGATTACATGTGATCTATGATTCTGGTTTATGATGGTTACATGTGATTTATGATGGTTGTGTTTCGAGCTAATCTAATGTGATATGTTTATACATGACGATTTTGTAAAATATGCTAGTTTAACTTGTTGTGAGAGGAAGTAAACATGATTGCAAGTGTACCTTATTGATGAGCCACTAATGAGGTATGATGTGAATTTATTTTAATTTATTTTGAATCTAATGGAAATGATATGCTTGGTACAAGAATGCATGAACATGCCTGGTTGGGTGGTTGAAACCAATTGCAAGAATTAGCAATGTCAGCAAAAGAAATTGGAACATGCAACAATATGATGGTAGAGTACTTCAGGAGTAGGGCCATTGTGGGACACTGGTACCCAATAGTGTCCATTGATTTCCATGAGTATGCTATGACTGGTATGATGGTCTTAAGGCAGGTATATGCCTTGGTTTTTTTGATGCGAGGAAGCCTTGCCAAGGGATGGAATGCCCGAGATGGGGGTGCGAGCGAAACTTGGAAGGTGAGTGACTTCACAGAAGGGGTGATCGGAGTTCCTGAGGGACTACATAACAGAAAAGAGAAGATCGAGGGTGGATTTCTTTTTGTCATTAGCATTTCTGGATGGAATCAGATGCACATTAGGAGTGTGCCCTGGAACAATGAGTTGGTAATTGTTCACTAAGTTGACAAGTGGCATGAGATTGTAGCACTGGATACTGGATGTAGATTTGAATTTGCAGTGGATTTTGGACTTCCTGGGGAGGAGGTGAATCCTGATATTACTTTGAGGGTGGAGGTGTGGGCCTATGGATTCCCTTGTTTTTAGATGTAGGCATCATATCCTTTTATTTTTTGGTTGAGAAAATGTATATATGTGTATATTATTGTAGATACTATATAGAGCTGGTTTATAAAACTCCACAAAAAGTATGGTTATTTGTTGGTTGAAGCAAATGTGCATAAGTATATGTGGTTATTATTATAAATATCGTAATGAGCTTTGTTATAAATCTCCATTAAACGATATGTTTGTCATGTTCTAGCAGTGGTCATTGTAAATAATGCAATGAGCTATGTTATAAAGCTCCATGAGCAATATGTTTTTTTCTTTTTTCAGCGGTGTTTTTGGTTATAGGTGTCACTGAACATTGAGGATGGTGTTACCCCAAGGGGGAGGGTTCTATAACAACCTTGGTGAAAATTCCATGTAAAAAATATATAAGGCCATGGATGATGGGACACGTATTCCAAGTTGAATGGTGGGGGAAACATAATAATGGGTGTTGATTCAGTTTATTATGGATTAGGAAATTTGCAAAGGTAACGGCTAAGGCTTTGGAAAGGAAAAATGGAAATTTTGGCACATTTATTTATGAAAATAATGGAAAATAGGAGAAAAGGAACGTGAAAGGTCACCAATTGCATGTGAGGATGAAAATGAAGGAAAATAATGGAAAATGAAGAAAATAGAGGCTTCATTAATAAAAAGGATTCTGATTATCATTTGGAAATCTCTTAGTCAGTGCAAGCTCTCCGCTTAACCTTTTGTCAGTTTAGTTTTTGAGCTCTCTCATTATTCTTTCTCACTCTCATACTCTTCGAGGCTTAAGAGTTTTCTTGGAGCACTCTTGGAGGGTGTGGCATACTAAAATTATTGGAGAAAGAAGGCAAAGGAAGATCAAGAAAGCACAAGAAGGAATCAGGGATCAACAACTACATCATATTTTCTTGCAGGTACCAAGTTGCATGTATGTTTCCTTCACTAGTTTTGGCATGCATGACATATGCATGTGGATTTTTGGTTGTGATCTATCATTAACATGGAGGATAGCCGAGATTGACAGTGGAATCCCTAAACTTTCCATTTCCTAGATAGCCATTATGATTGTGGTTTACTTTCATTGTTTGTTTTTGGTTGGTTCTCGTGATTCCTTAGCTTGGGTTGAGTTACTAGTCCTAGAAGCCTTGGTTGGATAAATGATTTGGAAGCACTGTAACAACTTAGGTTGAGTTACTATTCTTGGAATCCTTGGTTACACTACAAGAAAAGAGGACATTGGTGAGGGGAAAAAAATGTCACCATAAGCTCATTGGTGACGGTCAAAAGAGCCTTCCTCACCAAAAACTGAATGCCACCAAAAGTATAGGTGTTGTAGTGACATTCAGAGTCTATCACCAATAATAATTTATAATGACAGATAATGACTGTCACCATTTCATATGAGTAATGGTGATGGACCATAGCCTCCGTCACCAAAAACTAAACGTCACCAAATGTAGCATCGCAAAAAGTATAGGTGTTGTAGTGACATTCAAAGTCTGTCACCAATAATGATTTATAATGACAAATATCAACTATCACCATTTCATATGAACAATGGTGACGGATCATAGCCTCCATCACAAAAAGTTGAACGTCACCAAAGGTAGTGTCACCAAAAGTATAGTTGTTATGGTGACATTAAAGGTCCGTCATGAATATTGATTATAATGACGGATAGTGACTGTCACCATTTCATATGAACAACAACAATTTATTGTGATGGATCTTTCATGGCCATCACTATTGGTTCATATATATGGTGGCGTTCGTTGACCCTCACCAAAAGTCGCATTGCCATAAGTATAGGTGTTGTGGTGATATTCAAGGTCCGTCGCAAATAATGACTATAATGTTGAACATCGATTGTCACCATTTCATATCAACAACAATGATTTATCATTACAGACCTTTGAGGTTCGTCACTATTGATGCATATATATGGTGGCGTTTGTTGACCATCACCATTTCATATTTTGGTGACGGTTGAAAAATGTCACCAAAGTTCATTGGTGATGGTCAAAATCTCATTCCATATGGATCATGTCAGGGCACAATGGAATCAAACGCCAACCTCCTGCTTGTAAAGTAGGTGCTCTTCCATTTAGCTAGCACCCTTTAAATAATTAGACTTTTAAAATTAGACCTTGAAACTTCATAAATTGTAAATCTACAACTTTCAATAAATTAAAGTCTTGACAATGTTTTACTAAACAAGCAAAGCAACATCGAAGCTACAGGTTCCTACCTAATGGTTATGGAAGTTATGAAAAGTGAGTGTAGGGAAAAATAATTATGTATAAGAGAATCAATCTGTTCAGTTGAATACTCAACTAGAATTGAAAGTTTCAAGAGATTTATAATCTATAAATGACCTATAATTAGAAAATGCACCAAATATTGCAAAGGAAATGTCATAAGTTGATAACGTATGGAAGAAGAACATTGATGAAGACAGATGCAATATGTTATAGGTTGAGTAAAAGAAAAATATCAATGTTGTTTTTGTTTGGTGTTTAGATATCTGAATGATATCTAAACTTTTGTGCCAATGTAACACAGATCTCCGGAAACCATGAACAACATATGATATATATATATATATATATATATATATATTATATATATATATATTATATATATATATATATATATATATATATATATAATTATATATATATATATATCCCCTTTACATAAACCAACATGCAATTTGGAATTTCACAAGTCCAGACTCCAAACATGACAACAACCAACAAATAAAAGAAATTGACTTGGACAAAAAGCAATAGCTTCACCTCCGTTCTTGAGTTGCTTCTGTTTATTTGAATTTGACTCGTGACATTCTTTATCTGACAAGGAATCAAAATCATCACTAGTATTAAATTCATCCAACACAGACTTTGGATATCCCACTAACATCTGCTTTTTCGTTGCCATGCATGAAAACCATGGTGTTTCCTGTTGATAGTAGAATAAGATGTGTGCCTGCTGCTCAAGAACACATTCCTTATTAACCATTATTACCTCACAAAAACCAAAGAGACAACACAATATCAGCATACACAACATCCCATACTAAAATGTAATCATAACTTGGCAAAGAAATGTAAAAGATGTTCTTAATTAATAAACTTTGTATTTGGAAATATTGTTTCTTTAGATTTAAAAAAGACTATGTTGTACAACACTTCTGCCTATTTAACCAGGCAATTATATCATAGCATATGTCACACAGTAGCAATCTACAATACCTAAAGTAAAAAGACAAATTTTCTCAAGAAAATAGATTTGAAAACTATAAGTTTGTCATCAAAGTTTTACTTAATTTAACAACAAACTAGTTGGAGCTTGAAAATCAAAATCATTCATAGGAAATGAATAGGACAATGGCCAAATTCATTATTCATACAAAAAAATCTAGAGTCACTGTTTCCATTGCAGATAACTGAAATTTGGGCAGTGGTCTAACAATTAGAGCTTATTTTCTGGAAAGACTCATCAATACAATCATTTTTTTTTTCCATGGTTTGTTGTGTCTTTAGATCGAGATCAAATAGCTTGCCATTCTCAAGTTCTACCTTTCAAGCACTAATTTTTGGCTCACCCTTTAAAACACAATTCTACCACTCCATTTTATATTGTTTTGTCAAGAGAATTGGCAGGACCTTCCCATCCTTTGTTTTACATAATCAATAATCATCCATTAATGATATAAAGAATAACAAATACACAATAAAGGCCAAAGATGTTCTTGTTGTATACCTATGTTCTAGGACTCGTCTGACCTTACTGGTGCAAAGAGATCACCTTGAAAAAATAACATCCAAATGGAATTTACATTTTTTTAAAAATCAAGCTCCAAGTAAACCAATCAAAATATGAACATCCTTTTAATCAATAAAATCTATGACTTAAAATAAAAGTGGCCTAGAATTGAATGTTATATCAACCATGTCAAGTAACTAACATCAAGTGAGAAATACAATCTATGCATATTGGATTAGTGAAATAATTGATCTGGTAAAGCTCAAAAACAGATGACTTAGAGCTAAGAAACACAAATAAATGACTTAAAATTAAGACATGAGGTTTCCCTTTCAATCATGTCATTAAATAACTCTTCTTTATGTCACTTACCATTAAAAAAAAATTGATACCAGGTGGAAGTGGTATTGTAACATTAACCTTTGATAGTATTTTTCCATGACTACTTCTCAAGATCTGCTCCATTACCAACATTTGGGGCTAGATAAGATACATGCAAAAACCATCAACATGAAAATCAAATCTACATCCTTGTAAAAAATGGGAGAGAAAAAATATCCACAAACTGAAACAGACTATAGGATACCTCATTCCTGCAACATGATTATCTTGTCATAAGCAATAAAAAAATAAATCAGGAGAAATGTAATTTTTGCCACATTTTGACAATGAAATCTTTTCCATATTCTATGAACAATTGATGAAAAAAGTAAGCTAAAGCTTGTCAGCATCAAGATTATAGTAAAACATGAACAAACCACTACAACACATATATAATCCTAAACAGAAGTATCTATAAATCTAAGTATTTATTGAGGACATTGTATTTTGTGAAAATATGGAAGTCAAAACTTTGAAATAACACAATTTATTTTACCACTACCTTATGAAGTCCACTCATTCGAGTATTTACAAAGTCCATTCAGGAATTTATTCAAAGTTCAAAGTTCAAAGAATTAACATGTAGCCTAAAAAACTCAGATTTGAAAAGGAGATAACCCAAAGATGTAGAGTATATATCTCACATTTATATATCCTAATTTCTAGACATTGAAATGACACTTTTTAGCATACTATTGTGACTTTAGCCCAAAATGCTAGAAAAAAATATTGATGGTTATTTTTCTAATATGGAATTTTTATACATGCATTTATTTAAATAGTTAGCTTGCAATTTCAAACATATCTAAGGATGCACACAATACGTTGCATCTTTAGCACTGGTGTGTGAACTTGAGACAATGAAGTCCAACATTAACAGTTTGTCTACAATATGAACTAGCAGAATTGGTGAACAATAGTATTGTAGGTATGTGTTATGAATATATGTATTGCAGGCCAATAAGAGTCTCCTTGGAACATTCATGTCCAAATCTTCCAATTTTGCCTATAATTTTCACTGGTTTAATAGGTGAACAATAGAACTGTAGGTGTGCATTCTGTATCACTTACATAAATCCAACACCTTCAACATAGAAATTTCAAAGAATATGTCCAGAACTAGTAGGTAATTTGCAAAATGAAAGAGTTGGCCTGATTGTTTCTAGAGAAGACTAGATTCTTACATTGTTCAATGTGTTGGTTACCTATACCAATAGGTTTCATATCTCATGATTGGCAAAATTCAAGTGCCAAATATGCTCCACTTTGCTGCTACAAAGGATCCATATTTGCAAAAGAAGACAATGTGTGTACATACCTTCAGGCCTATTAAAATTTTTATGGATGACCCAACAGTCTAATCTGGGTCATGCCATGTTTTCAATTTATGTTATAGAATAGAGAAAGAAATCTGTCCAAACTGTTTAAACTTGGCAGATCAGTAGTTAGGCAGAGAAACTAAGGTTCCCAACTGCTTAATCTGGGGCCTTGGAAGAGATAAGGTTAGTGCTAGATAGGAAATGAAAGCAAAAAAGCCAATGGAAAAGAAAAGGCACACAAAGGGTTTGCAAGTCCAAGTGCACCCTCCAAGAAAGAATAAAAATGTCAGGCTAAATAATTGGGTAGGTAGATGAGGTTGCAGAAATGGTGTTCCCCCCAAGATCAACTCTGCCATGCAAAGTACAGGCAAAACAACACAGTGGAGCATGTCTAACTCCCCTCTCTCCCTTTGTTTACCACTCATAACTAACACCCCTGCACCAGGTATGATCATAAGGAAAACTCAAAGTTTTATGGTGGTTCTTAAGGCCATTAGAAGCCACATTTCTTGTGTAAAGTCTTTTCATTTTGATCTACTTTTTACACTAACTTGTTTTCAAGAAAACTTGGTCGTACTGACCCTCATCCATATTTTCCCCCCACATCAACAGCTAACTCTATTAGTTAGCTCCCTAAACTTCATTTTCCCTATTACTATAAACACCATGGTGTATAAACCCCACACACTGTATAAATATCCCCTCCTTGGCACTATAGCCATAATTTCCACTCCCTGGGAATTGAATTAACATCTGATTAAGGTCAAGAACCCATGTTTAACCCCTTTTCTCCATCTCAACCCATCCCCCTACCCAAGTCTCCATTTTTGCCTGAAAACCCTTAAGGAAACCCTTTTTGAGCCCCTTATACCATCAAAGGGCAAAAATATCATGAAAGCATGCCTTCCTCCGCCTTATCCTAAGGTTAATAACCAATTTGCGCCTTTTCATATAATTTCACCAAAACCCCCTTTTCCTAAAGTTTTGCCCCCATATGCCTGTACGAAAAATCTGCATAAAATACTTTGGTTATTGCCGTTTCCTAATGTTGGCGGGAAAATTTGATTTTAATAAAGAAAATCGTCACAAACTATTCAAAACCATTCATAAAGTGGAGGGTCCCGCCGGGCGCGTTTGCCGAAAAATAATATTTTATAACCCGCCCACCGACTGTTATCCTCCATGCAATTGATTGACCCGATGACCGTCAGATCGCGGCCTTCCCAGATCTACGGCCAATAGTGATTTCGGGGGGGCCCGACGTCCGACCTTTAAAAAATGAGGAGTTTATTTGCCATGCAGGTTCATTGCCCGACAGCCGTCTGATCATGCGCCCGCAGATCAACGGCTCTTATGAATTTCGGAAGGCCCCCGACGTCCGACAGATACCTTTTGATATCTGTCAGACGCTTGCGTCACGCGGGGACACGCGTCGCGGCCAAACTCCGTCGGAGCCCCCTCTGACAGATTCCTTGCCGTGCAGGAGGGGGCCCGATATGGCGACACCTGTCCTTCCCACGTCCCCGCCCTGCTGTTACCCACGTCATTGCCACAACCGCGCACCCCGTCACCCATTCGCCCACCTGGCCGCCACCTCATCGTCCCCGTGGACCGGTCTCAGGCCGCCACGTCACCCGATGACGTCCTGCTGACGTCATCCAACCCGGACCCACATGCTGACGTCACTCAAAAAAACGCGCCAATAAAGCAAAAAGGCCATATTTTACGGTTTTTTCGCGTTTTTGTTATTTTCTGTGAAAAAGACCTCTGCGCTGTCTGCATGCACACCACGACAAGCACTCTACCAGCCAACTTCCGACCATCCGCAGAAGCTCAAAGCGCCAACCCAACTACTATTTCGTCCCGAGCTACTGGTTAAACAGGTATTTGCCCGTCCATCTCCTCGCAAACTGGTTTTTTCACAGCTACTTGTAAAATACACCTGAACACGGCATAAAACTGAAATTTTACCAGAAAACCAAGTATATCCTATCTCCCCTGAACAAATTGAGGTTGAATTACGTTGGCGGAGCCATTTTACACTTCAATTCTAGCCGAAACCCTTCTCTGTTCGCGCAATCGTGAACTCATTAACCTGCTCCTAAATTGTCAAAGGAGGTCTGTTAAACTGTATAAGAAGCCTTCTCAGAAAACCCAGCATTATCCTATTCTGCTGTGAAGCAATCCTGCTACTCTGTGTTCCTTCTCAATTCCATTTTCTCAGTTAGCACGCTCATCAGCTCAAGAAACGTTTGAACAGACATGGATACCCCTTCAGCATCAATAGCCCTTAATGTTACTCCCTTGAATGCTCCTCAGAGAGAGCTAGACTGGCAAGATTTGGCAGACCTAGATTACCAAATCTCGGAGGACGCCCCAGCCAAATGTACGTTTCACATTCATTTATTAAATGAGCTCAGGGCTAAGCACAGAGATGGAACAGACATCCTAGGCATTTGGGAGTCCTCCCTCCCAATCTTCAAAATGCCTCAGGTCAATCGGTTCCCTGACATCATCCACTTGTGTGATGACTGTTATGACCCTACGAAGAGGGCTGTGCTAAACCCACAAGGTGCAGTTGTATTTTAAACCACCCCTAAGGCCATCAGGGAGATGGTCCAATTCAAAACTCAAAGGGAATTGGTTCCTTTATCCCTGCTAGACCTAATCAATCAAGGAGCCAAGGTACTCACAAATGCAGAGATCCTAAAGCTTAATCAGTTGTTTATCAATAAATCTGACACAGTGCTGCATCCTCCCATATTTGATGGCTATTTAAATCAACTGGGCCTGGACCTAGCATACATGATAAGCTCAGTGTTGGGGTACAAATCAATGGAGTTCATAGAGGAAACTGTGCTAGTAATGATGACAATGTTTTCCCCTGGCAAGGCCCCCATTTGTTATGACTATGCTACATATATCTCTGACAAGATACATGAGCAATTTTTGCACTTATCCAGAGAGAGGGTGTTCAGATACACCTCATATATTTATCATCTCATTTTGTATCACCAACATGAGAAGTTCTCTTTTGAAATTAAGAGAACGGATGCAGCAGGAAACCCAAGATCAGTGGTATACTAGAGCTCAGTCTTCCACATCCTTGCATATTCACCATATACATATTCTGAGTTCATAGACTTATTCATTCATCCAGCCTTGTCTCTGCTCTTGACAGCACCCCCTCCAAGACTCTCTGATGAAATGCAGAGGATTCTGCAACTGTCCAGTGCCTACAGCATAGGA
>APFE030804984.1:15663-34072 GCA_000404065.3 Pinus taeda
TACTTCAGGATATGTTATGAGTCTTGGATCAGGAGCTGTCTCCTGGAGATCACGCAAACAATCAGTTCCAGCAGATTCCACAACAGAAGCAGAATACGTGGCAGTAGCTGAAGCAACGAAAGAAATTGTGTGGCTTAGGAAAATTCTTGAAGATTTGCAGGTAAAACAATTACAATCAACTCCACGCATGATTGACAACACCTCTGCAATAAAGTTGGCCAAGAACCCAAAGTTCCATGATTGAACAAAGGATATCAATGCTAAATATCATTTGATTCGACATCATGTTGAGGCCAAAACAATCCATCTCCGTCATTGTTCCACAAATGAGCAAATTGCAGACATCTTCACCAAAGCACTTGGAAAAGAAAAGCTTGAATGATTCAGAATGATGCTTGGACTCACCAACATCCCTTCATATTAAGGGGGGGAATGTTGACACCTAATCTTCATGATTGGGGGAATTTATGTAAATAAATAAATTAGGAATGTGAACAGCCATCGGGAGATGAACTGAACAATCACTCCTATTGTATATAACAATAACCTACCTATGGAATAATAGACGTATCAGTTTTCTACCAAACTGGAGTTACTTCTGGCCTGACATCGATCACATAAACTCAAGGTATATAAACAATAAGATAAATATTATAAACCCTACATCAATGATGGTAGATGATGGTTGATTTCATATTGAGACAATCTATGTCACAATGCGACATTGGACCATGGTTGACCATGTTTGATTTCCATATGGAGACAATCTTTGTAACAATGCAACATTGGACCATGGTTGATTTTAATATTGAGAAAATCTTTGTCACAATGTGAAGTTTGACCATGGTTGACCATGAATATAAGCCTAATGGATTTATATTAAGGCCAAACATTAATATTATAAACCCTATGAAAAATATTATACCCTAGGAATATGAACGCTTAGATTAATAAACCCAACGGATTGATATTATAAATAGAGGGGAATAATAAACACTAGGGGTTAATACTAAAAACCAAAGGGAATAATATTAAACCCAAGGAATAAGTATTATAAATCCAAGGTATATAAACCCTAAAATAAATATGGCTGACTATGTTTTACTATGGTTGATTTTCATATTGAGACAATCTTTTCCACAATGCAACGTATGAATTATTATTATATATTAATACATATTAAACCCTAAAATAAGAATGTTCGTCCATGGTTGACCATGATTAATTTTCATATTGAGTTAATCCTTGTCACAATGTGACGTTGAACCATGTTTTACCATGATCATTGACCATGATTGATTTTTATGTCAAGAGAATCCTTGTCACAATGTGACGTTGGGCCATGGTTGACTCTCATATTGAGACAATATTTGTCACAATGTGACATTGGAAAATGGTTGACCATAATTTACAATGGGAATAATAAATCCAAAGGGATTATAAACCCAAGGGAATAATATAAACCTAAGGTGTATAAACTCTAAAATAAATGGCTTAAGACCATGGTTGACCATAATTGACCATGGTTGATCATGTTTGCAATTGTTGACAATGATTAATCATGGTTGATGATGTTTGACAATGGTTGAGCATAGTTGATTTTCATATTAAGACAATATTTGTGACAATGTGATGTTGGACCATGGCTACCCATGATTATAAACCCAAGTGATTTATATTAAACCATACTATTAATATTATAAACCCTATGTATAATATTATACCCTAGGAATATGAACCCTTACATTAATAAACCAAAGAGATGGATATGATAAACCCAAGGGACTAATACTAAAAACCCAAGGGATTATAAACTCAAGTTATTAATATTAAACCCAAGCGATTAATATTATAAAGTTGAGGTATATAAACCCTAAAATAAACATGGTTGCCATGGTTGAGACAATCTATGTTACAATGTGACGTTGGAACATGGTTGACCATGATTATAAGCCCAAGTGATTTATATTAAACCCTAGGATTAATATTATAAACCCTATCAATAATATTAAAGTGTAGGAATATGAACCCTTACATTAATAAACCGAAGGGATCAATATTATAAACCCAAGCAAATAATAAACCCATGAGATTAATACTAAAACAACAAGGGATTATAAACCCAAGGGAATAATATTAAACCCAAGGGATTAATATTATAAACCCAAGGTATATAAACCATTATATAAATATTATAAAGCCTAAAAGAAACATGGTCGACCATGGTTGATTTTCATATTGAGATAATCCTTGTCACAATGTGACATTGGACCATGGTTGACCATGGTTGACCATGATTGATTTTCATATCAAGAGAATATTTTTCACAATGTGACATTGGACCATGGTTGATTTTCATATTGAGACAATCTTTGTCACAATGCAACATTGGACAATGCATGACCATAATTTTCTGTGAGAATAATAAAGCCAAAGGGATTATAAACCCAAGGGAATAATATTAAACCCAAGGGAATAATATAAACCCAAGGTATATAAACCCTAAGAGAAAAAATTTCAACCCTAAAATAAATGGCATTGGACCATGGTTGAGCATAATTGACCATGGTCGACCATGTTAGACTAATGTTGACTTTCATTTTGAGACAATGTTTGACACAATGTCGGATTGGAGCATGGTTGGCCATAATTATGAACCAAATGAATTTATATTAAACTGTAGGATTAATTTAATATAAACCCTGTGAACAATATTATATCCTAAAAATATGAACCCTTAGATTAATAAAGTGAATGGATTGATATTATAAACTGAAGGGAATAATAAACCCAAGGGATTAATGCTAAAACTCCAAGGAATTATAAACCCAAGAGAATAATATTAGACCTAAGGGATTAATATTATAAACCCTAAAATAAACATGGTTTATCATGATTCCTTTTCATATCAAGATAATCTTTATCACAATGTGACATTGGACCATGGTTGACCATGGTTGATTTTCATATTTAGACAATATTTTTCACAATGTGATGTTGGACCATGGTTCACCATAATTGATATTGTAAACCCAATGGATCATTGCTAAAAACCCAAGGGATTATAAACCCAAAGGAATAATATTAAACCAAAGGGATTAATATAAATCCAAGGTATATAAACCCTAACTATTATAAACCCTAAAATAAAAATGGTTGACCATGTGTACCAAGGTTGATTTTCATATTGAGACAATCTTTGTCACAATGGAACATTGGAACATGGTTGACCATGATTGATGTTCATATCAAGGAAACCTTTTCCACAATGAGAGAGGAGTTGGACCATGGTTGAACATGGTTGATTTTCATATAAAGACAATATTTTTTTACAATGTGACTGTGGACCATGGTTGTCACAATATGACGTTGGACCATGAGACAATCTTTGTCACAATGTGACCATGGTTATTAACTATGGTTGACCATGATTGACCATGATTGACCATGATTTATTTTTGTATTGAGACAATCTTTGTCACATTCTAACCATGGAACATGAACTCTTAAATTAATAAACCCAGGGGATTGGTATTATAAACCCAAGAGATTAATACTAAAACTCCAAGGGATTATAAACCCAATGGAATAATATTAAACCCAAGGGATTAATGTTAAAACTCCAAGGGATTATAAACCCAATAGAATAATATTAAACCCAAGGGATTAATATTATAAACTAGAGGTATATATTTAAGATAAATATTATAAACCCTAAAATTAACATGGTTGGCCATGATTTATTTTCATATCGAGACAATCTTTGTCACAATGTGACGTTGAAAAATGGTTGATTTTCATATTTAGACAATCTTTGTCACAATATGACGTTGTACCATGGTTGACAATAATTGATATTATAAACCCAATGTATCATTACTAAAATCCCAAGGGATTATAAACACACCAGAATAATATTAAACTAAAAGTAATAATATAAATACAAGGTATATAAACTCTAAGATAAATGTTATAAATCCTAAAATAAACATGGTTGACCATGGTTTATTTTCATATTGAGAACATCTTTGTCACAATGGAATGTTGGACCATGGTTGACCATGATTGAGGTTCATATCAAGATGATTTTTGTCACAATGAGACCTTAGACCATGGTCGACCATGTTTGACCATGGTTGATTTTCATATAGAGACAATCTTTGTCACAATGTGACGATGGTCCATGGTTAACCATGGTTATCACATTGTGCCATTGGACCATGACATAATCTTTTTCACAATATGACCATGGTTATTGACTATGATTGACCGATTGACCATGGTTGACAATGATTGATTTTCATATTGAGACAATCTTTGTCGCAATGTGACCATGGAATATGAACACTTAAATTAATAAATCCAAGGGATTAATACTATAAACCCAAGGGATCAATACTAAAACTCCAATTGATTATAAACCCAAGGGAATAATATTAAACCCAAGGGAGTAATATTTTAAACCTAAGATATATAAGCCCAACAATAAATATTATAAACCCTAAAATAACCATGATTGACCATTATTGATTTTCATATTGAGACAATACTTGTCACAACGCGATGTTGGACCATGGTTGACCATGATTGAATTTCATATCGAGGCATTCTTTGTCACAGTGCGACATTGGACCATGGTTGAGCATTGTTGACAATGATTGATATTATAAACCCAACGGATTAATACTGAAAAGCCAAGAAATTATAAACCCAAGGGAATAATATAAATCCAAGATATATAAACCCAATCTTTGTTAGCTAATTAGATAGACTGCATTGGTCTCAGAGGACATTAAAGCTAGGTATATGTCCAATATTTGTTAGCTAAAGTGAAAGCTAGCTACATGGCAATACAGAGTTCCACATCATAAATAAAGGTAAGACCTTTCTACATATTTGAATGATTTATTGTCATTTTAATGCTTAGTTGCAGGTTTCTGAGATTAAAGAATTCCAATCTTTATAATATTTTAAATATTGATTTATATAAATACATACATTTAATTTTTTTTATAAATTTAATTATTTAAATATTTATTTATAATTATTTATTTTTTTATTTCTAAATTTTTTATTTTGGTTGACCCGAACAAAATTTCTTTTTAATAACAAACCTAACATCATACTGAATTATAAATTAAACCTATAAATTCAATCAAAAATTTCCAATTTTTATAATATTTATACTACAAATAACCATAAAATAATTTACAAACCTAGAAAACCACGATTATTCGACAACGGGCTCTGCTATCCGTGGGACTGGGAAGCATTTTATGGAGAGAATGATTTATTATCATTTTTAAATTTATGAATAATTTAATCATAAATCAATACAAGATTCTAGTTGGATGGTGTAGTTAAGATTAATTATTTCCTCCATTTTAGTAATGAGTTTTTAGGTTTTCGTAACGAAGACTATTATACCTACAACAGTGAGAGAACTCTCCAGAATTTTTATGTTGAATGGTACATAGCAGTTGACAACCTTTGTAATAATTTAAAAGCTAGGTATATGTCCAATATTTGTTAGCTAAAGTGAAAGCTGGCTACATGGATAGTATTTGTTACCTATATAAACATATTATTGGTAATGAAAATGATATACAACCACTCAATCAATGAAAATGATATACAACCACTCAATCAATGAAAATGATATATAACCACTCAATTAGAAACTAAATAGTTGTGAAAATATGTAAATTGAATTTTGGGTAATTGAGAACGTGCGTTATACACATTGAATATATTTAATATTCTTTTTTATTGGCAATGAAAATGATATACATCGTTCAGTCAATCCGAAACTAAATAGTTGTGAAAATATGTAAATTGAATTTTGGGTAAATGAGAACATGCGTTATACACATTGACTATATTTAATATCCCTTTTTATTTATTGTTTTAAAGTATCTTTGTTAGATATGTAAACATATAATTGGTGATAAGAATGATATAGTCAATTGGCAACTAAATAGTTGTGAAAATATGTAAATTGAATTTTGGGTATACTAAATAGTTGTGAAAATGTGCCAATTGAATCTTGGGTGATTGAGAACATATATATTTAATATCCCTTTCTATTTATTGTTATAAGGTATTGATAGTGGCACTTATTTAGATGTACATATTAGAGTGAGGTTCACTTTTATTTCTCTGTAAAGTTGTATACCATATTTCTTTTAGAAATAAAGTATGTACTTAATAATTTATTTTCATTAATCAAAGTTATGCTTTTACATGTATCATATTTTATGTGAATCTCAATTTGATGAGACATGTTGAGCTCATAATGAGTTGAAAATAGGAAAAGGCCTTAAATAAATTAAAATGAAGAAAACATTAAAAATTAAATTAAATGAAAAATATAACTCATGAAAAAAATCTTAGTCTAAACATAAAATGCAAAGTCATACAAAGTCATTGTTATACATATAATAATCAAAATATTAAAATTCATATTTCATCAACAATTAATTATGGGATTTTTAAAATAAAAATCATTTTTATGATAATTTAATTATTTAATTTATATAATAATAATAATCAAGGTCATACACCTAATTGCTATGTGAAATCACCAATAGATTTGAATCTTATACATAATCAACTCCCTTTTTCAATTTGAATCATAAAGATGTGTTGAGTCCAACCATATAAACATGAATCCATAGGAAACTTTAAAATATTGTAGAAACTATTTATGGAAAACATAACATTAAAAATCATATTTCATTGTATAAAAAAAGATTAAGATAAAGAATTTTATAACAATTTAATAATATAGCTTATAATAATAAGAAGAAGTTAATGTGAATTCACTATGAAGCCATATAGTGAATTACTCTACTTTTTGCATTTGAAATTATAACATTACATAAAAAATAGATACACATTTTTTAACCTATAAGCACATTTTTAGCCATTATATTTAAGATATATTATATTTTTGGAAATAAAAATACATTCTTTAACATATTTTTGACAATTAATTAATTAATTGAGAAGAAAAAAATTCTAAATAACTTAAATTCAAATAATTATATGTAAACATTATAATCATTATCTTTATATTTTTAAAATAACTAGTAAAATTTTGTATTTAAATATAGTATGGTTAAAACATATAACTTGAAATTTTATAATCCATCAAAATTGAATTATTCATCATATTGCATGTAATCATTTTTTTAATGCCTTACTTACAACATCTAATACAATTGCTAATTTAAAATACACAGCATCTATCTACTTAACCCTAATTAATTTGAAAAACAATTAACAATTCACTCATTTCACATTCATATTAATTTCCACCCTAATTAATTTGAAAAACAATTAACAATTCACTCATTTCACATTCATATTAATTTCCACTTCGTCTTTTGAATGGTTATTCAAAGATGAAACTCTATGTGCAACAGCTTCAACGGATTGAAGTGAAATGAACATTCTGTCTGCGATGTTATTCTCACCGATACTCATTAAACGAGTGATAGCGAAGTAATTATTAAAGAAGCAATCCCTTCGTCTTCACGTATTCAACACTATCATCCATGATCTCCTCCATCCCAAATTTGAAGGAGAAACCGCTGTCGACCAGTTTCTTCGACGAAGCGTATACCTTTGGGATCGGTGGTACATCGTCAAACCTGTACAAGCATTTCATTCCATTACTAGTGATCATATTTAAATACATAGTCGTAATAATATAAAAAATGCGATACAATACTCAGAGTCGTACTCACAGGGTAGTCACATTGTACTGCGGATAGCGTTTGGATAAGTAGTCTGCTATCTGTGGGACGGATATATTGACGGCACTGCAAATGTGGCGACCCTCTGCAGAGGGGTTCTCCATCAAGAAAATATGAGCGCTGCATACGTCATCGACGTGAACCAACGAAAGATGGCCGTATATCGTCTGTATCTCCTTCAAAGCTTCTACGATTTGGTTGTTGCCCGTGAGAAGGGCAAGGGTCATCTCAACGGTATAGGGGAGGATGTGGGTAATGGCAGATCCCGACACCAACACAGGGTTGATGCTCACCACGTCCAGCCCGGGATCTTCTTTACCGTATTGCAGCGCTGCTTGTTCTGCAAGCGTCTTGGCAACGCTATATGCCTACACAATCCAGCAATAAACAACTGTCACAGATTTTATTTTGTCAGCAACACAGCAACAACTGCTAAATCTTCTAACGCTTTATAATGTCTGGTATACCCAGGCAATGGGCTTTTTGGTTCGGAAGAAATCCACGTCTGTCCAGCCTTTTTCGTCAATGTACTGATTCTGCTCCTCCGACACGTTTATGCAAGCCGTCGCTATAGACGATGTGACAACCACGCGCTTTACGGTTTTGGCCTTCGTGCACGACCTCAGAACATTCAGCGTTCCTTCAACTGCCGGCTTTATCACATCGTTCTACATAGCGGCAATTTCGCGTTGCTAAATGTTAATGACCGATGACAGAGATTTTCCCGTCAAATACAGTTTGATTTGCTGGTCAAATATAGTTAAAAACATTATACAGAGATGGTAGTCCGTCAAATACAGTTTGATTTGCGTGTCAAATATAGTTTAAAACATTATACAGAGATGGTAGTTTAAAACATTATATAGAGATGGAATTTGGGGTGATTTGCTAGTTTAAAACATTAGAAGATCGTGAAAGATTATTTTTTTAAATTGTAAATCTTCTTATTCAATGATTAACTTATTTTAACAAATATATGAAAACTATAAAATTTTAGCTAAATCCTCCTGATTCAATAATTAACTTATTTTAACAAATATATGAAAACTATAAAATTTGAAAAATGGGTCTGTTTTGAAATTCTACCCTGTGCAGGAATGCAGATATGTTAATAGCATGTCGTTGGGGGCAATTGAAGGGGCGAAGATACTTACCTCGGGATCTTTGGGACCGAAGTCGACGGGACTGGCCACATGAAAAACGGCACCACAGCCATTGATGGCAGCGTCGAAACTGCCTTCTTCGATTAGATCTGCTCTCAAGAGCTTGAG
This sequence comes from Pinus taeda, assembly GCA_000404065.3. NCBI lineage: Eukaryota > Viridiplantae > Streptophyta > Pinopsida > Pinales > Pinaceae > Pinus > Pinus taeda. Next base: position 24,695 of record APFE030804984.1, read on the forward strand.
CTTCTCCCCAGCTTCTGAAATGTCCAGGAGATGCTTCACCTTTGCTTTGTTCTCTGAAATAAGTTAAGCTGGTAATGAAATAATTTTGGGGCCAGAAAGTTTTATCGAAGTTTCATTATTAATGTTCACAGCAGTTTTACCCAATATTAAACAAATGCAAAAAACTCAGTTTATAGCAGTTTTGTGATGACGAAGAAATAAATCAAAATTTGCATGTGCGAAATCTCTGGCTTATATAATCTTTAATGGCCGCATTCTAATAACTTTACCTTTTATTTTTATTTTTAATTTTACAGCATGATTCATTGGCTCCCCAATTTTACAGTGCTTAAATGGATTCGCAATTTTACAGTGCTTCAATAGATGAAAAGAGGCAAGTTTTGGAATAAAAGGAGGGTGAGATTGAAATTACCTGGATCGCGCACTGTAGCATGGACAGCGTAGCCCTTGTCGAGTAGACGCTTGACCAACCAGGAGGCAATGAAACCTGTCGCTCCCGTCACGCAGACAATGGCTGGTGGACGTTCTTCGCCTCTGATGGCTGCAGCGGCCATTTTGAGGAGACTGTTGGTTCCTCCAACGAAATTAGAGAGACAAAGGATGAGAAATAGAGGCCATACGTTTCTCTCTGAGTGCAAGAGAGATATATGGTCGTCTACATAAAGAGGAGGAGGTACAGGTGAGTATTCATTCGGTTTTAACCTCGAAAGTAAACCAGGTTTCAATATTTGTTCGTTGACTTGAAAAAAACAAAACCACACCTATGTCACTTTGATGGGGGTGATGCGGGTGGGGGCTACCTTGGATATTATTATTATTAATAACAAAAATGACAATAAACCATTCGAATATGTAGAAAGGTCCCACCTTTATTTATGATGTGTAACTCTGTATTGGTTTTAGTTTAATTTTTAAATTTTAATTACTTTATTTAAAATAAATTTGAAATTAATCTTTTTTTTAAGCCTTATCATTTTTATGATTTTATTAATACTGTTAATAAATATTAAAGAAAATATATTATAATAAATTTATGATTACTATAATATACTAACTTTTTATAATTATTAAATAATTTTGAATATTATCTAATTTTAATAATATCAATAATGATCGTAATTAAATTAAATAAATTCATAATTTTAACAGTATTAATAATCATAATTCTAATTGAGAGAAAACATAATTTTAATTGCAAATAAAAAAAATTATAATTTATATCATAATTTAATTAAATGTTATTTTCTCCTAAAATAATTTTAGGTTTAAATGTTTTTTTAATAAATATTATTTTTTATTTTTTTATTATATAATTAATCAATACTTTTTGTGGTGATTATGGGACAATCTACGTCGATGAACTTAACAGTCTACCCACCGGCATGGCCAGGCTAACCCCAGGCGTCAAGGAGATTAGCTATGACTCTTCAAAGCGAGGTATCAACCTGATGGACCAAAACAAGGCTATTCCTTGGGGCTAATATAATTAATAAATATTATTTGAATATTATTTTTATTTGTTTTAAAATTATAATAATCTTTATGCTTTTATTATTTGTAAGTTTGGCAGAACTACATTTTTTTATGTCCAATATATCACCCCAATTGAGGTGGGGAATTGAACCCTTGACTTCATATCAAGGAATGACTTAACAAAACACTCGACACTGTCTATCTAAAACCCCTTGGAATTTAATTTTCATTTAAAATAAAAATAAATAATTTTATCAGAAATAAAAATACATTTAAGTATTGGGTGTCTTTCACAGTGCATTACATTAGATATCGTTTTTGGGATTCAACTGCATTAAGAAAGTGATTCATCTATGACCATTTTCATGAGACGTAGTCGTAACTCACTAATTTCTCATGATTTTTGAAAAGAATACATTTAAGTATTGAGGGTCTTTCGCAGTGCATTATATTAGATATCATTTTTTGGGATTTAACTCCATTAAGAAATTCATTCATCTATGACCATTTCCATGAGACATTTCTCATGATTTTTTAATAGAATACATTTAAATATTGAGGGTCTTTTGTAGTGCATTATATTAGATACCAATTTTTGGGATTCAACTGTGTTAAGAAAGTCATTCATCTATGACCATTTCCATGAGAGGTAGTTGTAACTGATTAATTTCTCATGATTTTTGAATAGTTCGCACTCATTGCATCAAGTGATACTCACAGGGGTGAAGAAGTGGGATTGGAAGTAGTGAAATGAATCACGTAGTGTCAATCATCACTTTCGAGGCTTGCACCTAGTAACCAGGACTTCCCGAGAGGTCACCCATCCCAGATCACCGTTGGCTCAAGCGCGATTAACTATCGAGTTTTCCCCATAACCGAGCCCACTTAACTTGCTACCCCATTTGCAAAATATTAGCAAGTATTGTGCCTCATGAACCATTCAAGTAGAGCTCCCTTCACTCTTATCTATTTAAGTATTGAGGGTCTTTTGTAGTGCATTATATTAGATATCATTTTTCGGGATTCAACTACGTTAAGAAAGTCATTCATCTATGACCATTTCCATGAGAGGTAGTCGTAACTGATTAATTTCTCATGATTTTTGAATAGTTCGCACTCATTACATCAGGTGATGCTCACATCGGTGAAGAAGTGGGATTGAAAATAGTGAAATGAATCACATAGCATCAATCATCACTTCTAGGGCTTGCACCTCGTAACGAGGACTTCCAGAGAGGTCACCCATCCCAGATTGCCTCTGGCTCAAGCATGCTTAATTGTGGAGTTTTCCCCACTATCAAACCCACTTAGCTTGCTACCCTATTTGCAAAACCTTAGAAAGTATTGTGCCTCATGAATCATTCAAGTAGAGCTCCCTTCACTCTTATCTATTTAAGTATTGAGGGTCTTTTGTAGTGCGTTATATTAGATATCAGTTTTTGGGATTCAACTACATTAAGAAAGTCATTCATCTATGACCATTTCCATGAGAGGTAGTTGTAACTAACTAATTTCTCATGATTTTTGAATATTTCAATTAGCACTCATTGCATCACGTGATGCTCACAGGGGTGAAGAAGTGGGATTGAAAATAGTGAAATGAATCACATAGCGTCAACCATCACTTCTGGGGCTTGCACTCGTGATGTTCACAAGGGTGAAGAAGTGGGATTGAAAATAATGAAATTAATCACATAGCGTCAATCATCACTTTCGGGACTTGCACCCGGTAACCAGGACTTTGTGAGAGGTCACCCATCCTAGATTGCCTTTGGCTCAAGCATGCTTAACTGTGGAGTTTACCCATAATCAAGCCCACTTAACTTGCTACCCCATTTGAAAAACCTTAGCAAGTATTGTGCCTTATGAACCATTCAAGTAGAGCTCCCTTCACTCTTATGTATTTAAGTACTGAGGGTCTTTCGCAGTGCATTATATTAGATATCATTTTTTGGGATTCAACTGGGTTAAGAAAGTCATTCATCTATCACCATTTCATTATATGATTCAACTATGTTAAGAAAGTTATTCATCTATGACCATTTCCATGAGAGGTAGTCATAATTGACTAATTTTTCATGATTTTTTAATAGCCCACTTAGCACCCATTGCATCAAGTGATGCTCACAGGGTTGAAGAAGTGGGATTGAAAATAGTGAAATGAATCACATAGCGTCAATCATCACTTCCGAGGCTTGCACCCGGTAACCAGGACTTCCTAAGAGGTCACCCATCCCAAATCGCCTCTGGCTCAAGCGCGCTTAACTATGGAGTTTTCTCCACAATCAAGCTCACTTAGCTTCCAACCCCATTTGCAAAACCTTAACAAGTATTGTGCCTCATGAACCATTCAAGTAGAGCTCCCTTCACTCTTATGTATTTAAGTATTGAGGGTCTTTCGTAGTGCATTATATTAGATATCATTTTTTGGGATTCAACTGTGATAAGAAAGTCATTCATCTATGACCAATGCATTATAGGATTCAACTACGTTAAGAAAGTCATTCATCTATGACCATTTCCATGAGAGGTAGTCGTAACTGACTAATTTCTCATAATTTTTGAATAGTCTCATTCATCTATGACCATTTCCATGAGAGGTAGTCGTAATTGACTAATTTCTCATGATTTTTGAATAGTCCACTTAGCACTCATTGCATTGGGTGATGGTCACATGGGTGAAGAAGTGGGATTGGAAATAGTGAAATCATTCACATAACATCAATCATCACTTTCGAGGCTTGCACCTAGTAACCGGGACTTCTCGAGAGGTCACCCATCCCAGATCGCCTCTTGCTCAAGTGCGCTTAACTATGGAGTTTTCCCTATAATCAAGCCCACTTAGCTTGCTACCCCATTTGCAAAACCTTAGCAAGTATTGTGCCTCATGAACCATTCAAGTAGAGCTCCCTTAACTCTTATGTATTTAAGTATTGAGGGTCTTTCGCAGTGCATTATATTAGATATCATTTTTTGGGATTCAACTTCGTTAATTCATCTATGACCATTTCCATGAGAGGTAGTCGTAACTGACTAATTTCTCATGATTTTTGAATAGTCCACTTAGCACTCATTGCATCGGGTGATGCTCACAGGGGTTAAGAAGTGGCATTGAAAATAGTGAAATGAATCACATAGTGTCAATCATCACTTTCACGGCTTGCATCCGGTAACCAAGACTTCCTAAAAGGTCACCCATCCGAGATCGCCTCTGGCTCAAGCACGCTTAACTATGGAGTTTTCCCCACAATCAAGCCCATTTAGCTTGCTATCCCATTTGCAAGACCTTAGCAAGTATTGTGCCTCATGAACCATTCAAGTAGAGCTCCATTCACTTTTATGTATTTAAGTATTGAGGGTCCTTCGTAGTTTATTATATTAGATATCATTTTTTGGGATTCAACTGCGTTAAGAAATTCATTCATCTATGACCATTTCCATGAAAGGTAGTCATAACTGACTAATCTCTCATAATTTTTGAATAGTCCACTTAACATTCATTGAATGACTTTCTTAACGCAATTGAATCCCAAAAACTGATATCTAATAAAAATACAATCAATAATTTTACATATTATATTTTTGTAATTTAAAAAATACAAATAACATTAAACTAAATTATATTAAACACAAATTTTATAATTAAAATTTTATAAATAAAATTATTAAACATGTGATGATGATGAGATGATGATGATGATGATGATGATGATGTTGATGATGATGATGATGAATTCAATCTTTATAATATTTTAAATATTGATTTAATATGAGTTGCAAGACTTTAATTTTTTTTTAATTAAATATTTTAAATATTTTTTATAATTATTTTTTTTTTTTCATTGAGCTTAACAAAATTTCTTTTTAATAACAAACCTAACATCATACTGAATTATAAATTAAACCTATAAATTCAATCAAAAAATTATAATCTTTATAACATTTATTATACTACAAATAACCATAAAATAATTTACAAACCTAGAAAACCACGATTATTCGACAACGGGCTCTGCAGTTTATGGAGAGAATGGTTTATTATCATTTTTAAATTTATGAATAATTTAATCATAAATAAATACATGATTCTAGTTGGATGGTGTAGTTAAGCTTAATTATTTCATCCATTTTAGTAATGAGGTTTTAGGTTTTCGTAACGAAGACTATTATACCTACAATGGTACATAGCAGTTGACTTCTTGAGTCGACTTTTTTATGCATAATTTGATAGTTAAAGAAAAAATTTAAATTACTCACAGCAGGCAAGTACTGTCTCTGTAATTATAAATATTTAATTTATCAAGACAAAACAAAACCATTTCTAGTTCGTCCTTCATTATGCTATTAATTCTAAATTTGAATAAAAATTTCTAAATAATAAAAAAAACTCAAGTTTTGTAACACAAATAATAAACAAGACATAATTGTGACACTAATACAATCAAAATAAATAGAAATAGTAGATTAATACTCTCAATGCCAGTGATATTTAATATAGTAGATTAATACTCTTAATGCCAGTGATATTTAATTAAAAAATTTAATGCATTGTAAAAATATTTAAGTTTGGATTTTTTAAATATATGGATATCAAATTAAGTGTTATTTTTTATTAAATTTTAAATAATTTATAATGTTTAATTTAAATATAATTTAATTTATGAAAAATGTTTACTTTAATTTTAAAATTTTAATAATATAATGGTTAAATTTAATCTATTTTTAATTTTTAAATATTTAGATTTTTATTTTTGGTTTTTTGTTCTTAATGTAATTAAGATGTTTCAGACTAATTAATCGAAAATTAATAAAAAATTATGTTTATAACTTTAAATTTTTAAAATAAACTTTTATAATATTAAATATAATAAATAATGATAATTATCTTTATTACAATATATATCTTACTTTTATCCAAAGTTAAAATATTTTCATAAATATTAATAAATTTACCTTATAATAATTAAAACGATTAAAATATATAATAAATTATAATATCTTAAAATTTAATATTTTATAATAATTGATATCATATTAATATTACTATTGGATGACATGATGGAGGGCTCTGCAATCTGAACTAGGGTTTTGCTTTAGGTTTTTGTCGTTGGTCAACATGGCAGGGCACAGAGGAGGGAATTCAGCTCCCTCCTACAGTCAAGTGGTTGCGGACAGAAGCAAGGGAGTTGGATTGCATCGCTTCAAGAAACCAATGGAGGTGGTAACAGAGGCTACGAATACAGAAAAATCAGAAACTATCAGACCTCAAGGACAGGAAGAGAATCATGAGGAAGCTAGTAAGGAGAAGAGGACAGAGGTTAGCAGTCAGAAAGTTGCTCCTATGAATACATCAAGAGTCTGTAAACCCGAGTTGACCACTATTCCTCGAGTTGTTTTAAGTGACCCAGCACTGTAGGTGCACAAAGACCACATGGCGGAATATGCTATTATCTGTAAATTTATGGGGATTTTGCCGATGGAGAAGGCTTTGCGAGCATAGATAAGAAACCACTGGAAACCAAAGGGGGAAATTAACTTTCACCTTGGGTCCAAGGGCTTCTTCACGGTGGTGTTCACAAGATTAGAGGATAAAGAGAGAGTGTTCAAGGGAGGACCCTATTTTTACGCTTCTGCAGGCCTTTATATGAGACCACGGGTAATGAACTTTGTCCTAGAATGAGAAACTTTCACCTCGGTGCTAGTGTGGATAAGACTCTACTCCCTTCCTTTAGATTATTGGTTTTCGAAGTCTCTAAAGGCTATCGGCAACAAGCTAGGGCATTTTATAAAGATCTCAGATACTACTCTAAGAGGCAAATACACTTCCTTCAACCGGATATGTGTGGAAATGGACTTATCTGGGGCACTTCCAGATGTAATAATTTTAGAAGTGTATGACGAGTAATGGGTGCAAGCGGTGGACTATGAACACGTCCCATTTAGGTGTCATAAGTGCCGTGAACACGGGCACCTATACAGGGACTGCCCATTGAACAAGCTGAAGAGAAATATGAAAGCCACTACAGGCAAGGATCCTAAAGGTTTTACTAAGGTTGGGGGTAAAGGGAAAGGAGGCAAGTGGTACAAAAAGAAAATTAATGAAGACACACAACTGAGCCACAATAGTTTCAAGATCTTAGAAGAAGAAGTCGAGAACAATGGGACAAACCAAGAATTGGAGAATATTCCCACTGAGAAGGAAAGGGATGCTAATATGGACGATATATCAGAAAACAAAAAACAAAAGGATGATATGTCGAGCATTATGGAGCTGAGTAGGGACCACAAAATGACCCCAAGTGAGGCTAGAACAGAAGACCATGAACTGCAGGAGATTCTAGAGAGGGAGAATTTAGATCTAGAAAAGTTTCTGGAGCAGGGAATCACCAAAGGGGTAGACTCTCTACCAAAAGAGGAGTTTGACAGGGTTCAACAGCTCTTCCTCTGGAGATCACAAATGAAGTGTTCTGGAGTCAAAAGAAACCATGATAACCAGGAGAATAGGGGAGTGAAAACGATGGAGGATATACCAATGCATTCTTCCAAGAACGTGGGTAGGAAAAGAGGAAGAAGAAAACAGAATGAGTTGTTGACCGAATGTGGGAAACTTATGATTAAATTAGGTAAGATGAGGGATCTTACCAATTACTCCTTTACAAAACTTTCTTAATCAAGCTTACAACTTGGAACATTAGGGGTCTAGGAATTAAAAGGAAATAAAGAACTCTTAGCAGTAGAATAAAAGAAGAAAAACCAAATATGGTTTTTATTCATGAAACAAGATGTTTAATGGAGAAGATCAAAGAGATATATGAGTATTTAGAGGCTAAAGCAGATAACTCAGCGGATGGGATTCTTACTCTATGGGATCCTCAAAAACTGGGAATCGTCGATGTTGAAGCTTCTATGAACTATCTATTTCTCGTGATTCAACCTTTGGATGATAAGGAGATCTACATGATCGCTAACGTCTATGGTCCTCAAAAGCTAGAAGACAAACTTAAGTTTCTCACCTCCCTTAAGGAGGTGAGAGAGAGATATCCTGATATGCCTTGGATTCTGGCAGAGGATTTCAACATGATTAGATCTCTTACAGAGAAAAAAGGTGGTACCTGAAAGTTAGGCAGAGACTCCATTGCCTTCGAGAACTTCATGAATAACATGGGGCTAGTGGACACCAAAACAGTAAATGGTACTTTTACTTGGAATAATAAGAGGGGATGGGCTTCTCAAGTCGCCTGTAATCTAGATAGATTCATAATTTCAGAGGACCTCCTTCTCACAGGCCTTGATATGTCAACTTTAATCCTTCCCTTCGGAGGCTCGGACCACTGGCTTGTCCAGCTTGAAGCTACTTTTATGGGTACTCCGAGGAACAAACCTTTTAGGTTTGAAAATATCTAGCTCTCTCACCCTAACTTCACTAGCAATATTGACAAATAGTGGATGGAAGATATGCCCGTTCAAGGCACTAAAATGTTCATGTTGCAACAGAGACTTAAACACATCAAATCTAGGCTTAAAGATTGGAACAAAAAAGAGTTTGGTAATATTTTTAAAGCCAAAAGAGGAGTTGAGAAAAAACTCTAGGAGATTAATCAAATCATCATCTCAGAAGGTTTTACCAAGGAACAAAAAATTCAGGTTAACTCTCTTCTGAACGAATGGGAAGATCAATGCATGCAATTGGAGATTTTCTGGAGACAGAAATCAAGGGTGTAGTGGATTAGAGAAGGAGAGAGAACCACTAATTCTTTTCATAGATCAACCTTGGATCACAGATCTCATAAAAGAATTTCAAAACTTAAAGATTCTCAAGTGAAAGAGCTCGTCTCTCACAAAGAAATGGAATCTATCCTAGTTCAACACTTCCTTAGCATAGTAGAGGAGCCTCTCATCGACAAA
>APFE030804986.1:0-25140 GCA_000404065.3 Pinus taeda
CTTACAGAGCGTACAAGTATGCAGGTACAGTGTGTTTGGAGTGCGTACACACAGGCAAGGTAGAGAGAACCTGCGTACCCAGAGATAAAAATGTTTTTAAGTGACTTTCTCTCTTTTTGAAGTTTGACATGAAGAGCAGAGGTATGAGGCTTGACAAGGAGGACAATATGACTATTGATGGAGCCATATTAACTGCAGATAGTCATGGTGACAAATTTCAGTGTAACATTAAGGATTTCCACTTGATTGATAATACATAGATGGGGTTTTAGTCTGGTGCTTTTCCCGGATAAATTCTTCTGTGTTATGTGTAATTGATCCCTTCTTATCAGTTATATGTGTTCATGCTTAATGTTGCTCACGGTTGATTCGCTTATGCAAAGTTTATGGTAGATGTAGATCTAGTATTATGCTTTAGTAAATTGCATATATCAGTTTGATCTACAGGTGAAATTTCTACATGATATCAGTGAGCTAGTTGGTTTGTATAGAAAATTCTACAAAGCGCCGATCACCAATTGGAGGAATTGGCGATCGGGCTTTGCGGCTTCGGAGATCAGAGTGGCATAGCGGAAGCGAATGATAAGGGCGGACATGATATCGTTATAGGTGCAGCTGTATATGTTTTGAAATCCAATATTGCATTAATCTCATATCGGATGTGATAGAGGCCTATGTATTATGACCGCGGAGGAGCGATTAGCGATTGTGATAAAGGAGCATGCATCGATAATTGTGCAGAGGCCGTATAAAGGTGGAAAAGGTATATTTTGTGGACATTTCCTTTGTAAATGTTTTATAAAGGATTAAGTGCGGATATATGAGGTTTTATATATAAGTCCAATGTTAATAAATGATGGAAGGTTTTATGTGTGAAAATATATGTAACCAATGTTAAAGAGGGGAAGGTTATATATATGTCGTTAAAGGGTTAGCGAAGGTTTAATAAGGGTTAATGAAGGGTGAATGAGTTCTATGATAGGAGGGATTATAATGAAAGGTTAAATAAAGTCATATGTGAAGGCCTGAGGGGTGATTAAGACCCTCTAATTTTACATGGACTAGGGGTTAGCCTATGTTGGTCATTAGTAAATCATTCCGTAGAGGAATTGATTAATGGGGCCTTAACATTAATATTGAAGATTTAACTCAACAGAGAGTTGAAATTCCTGGGACAGACCAACTATGTCCATAATCGATGCAAACGGTGGGTGTAAGCGGGGGTAACCCTGCATCATTGGATCTATGACACATTAAGCTGCATGCAGACCTATGTGTGGATGGACATTGTTTTCCTCTTGATTCTAATTGCCATCTATTGTCACAAGTCCTTAAATCCTAAAAATGTCATCAAGTTTGGATTATCTAGGCTTGGAGCTTAGATGACTATGAGCAATACTATTAAATTATATCATTTTTCGAAGACTATTGTAACTCTTGGTTTTAGGGCAATGGAAAGGAACAATGTCCCTACAGTCACAAGGCTTCTACACAAGTAATTGTGCAAGTTTGTTGTCACTTTATATTTTAATGAAGATGATATGGAGCACTAGTTAGTTCGCTCTAAAGATGTCATTGATAGCTATGTGGTTTAAAACCTAGAGACTCATGAAATTATAGACTTCTATGACTTCTACATGCTTCCCTCCTCTATTATTGGCAATTTCAATTACTCCGTGTTGAAGGGTGCTTACTCCTATTATAACATGTCAACTCACACACCTCTACTACAATTGATGAATGATGTTCCCATTGTAAAAAGAATAATTATATGATTTGTTTAATGCTATCAATATAATGAAGAATGAGCCATTTTTTGAGGACTTGAAGTTTGGGCCTAGGGATGGACAACTTCTTTATTATCTCTACAATTATTGCATAAAATATGCCCTTAAGCCATCTTAATTAGGGTTTGTTCATTTATAGTGAAAAATATTTTGGGATAACAATGTTGGTATATATGCCTTGGAAGTGCCTTCTCCAACAATGCAATTAACTTTAGAAAATAAAATATGCAACAAAAGGTGGCCAACTTGTTTAAAAATATATGTATTATTGAAGTGTTTAAAGGTTTTCATAGGAGTTATAGTTGTTGATATAGTTATATTATTTTTTATATTATAATTTGTATTATAATTTATTTGGAATCAATGATGTTGAATTTCTAAAATCAAATAAAGAGGTCATGATGTAATGATGACTAGATTACATTCAATATATAGATTACTTTCCTAAATAACTTGGGAGTATAGTGGTTGGCATGTATGTATCTCAATAGATGGAAGCACGCCCATAGAATGGCTAGTAGTTTAGTGAGTTCAAAAAGGGACTTGATTGTGGTATGAAGCAACAAAATCTTCAAGAGATCAAATGGATGGTTGTATGGTTAGTCTATAAGTTGTGATTTAGGGAAGGATTCCTAATTAGTTGTTGAAAACATGAGAGTGGTTTTCTAGTGAGGACATGTGATAACATCTGGATGTCATTCAATAATTAAATTTGTGAGATTTGTTATCCAAGAGTTCAGGAATGGAACTTGGGAATTCAAATTGCCAACTACACCTTTACAAATATTTTGAGATAGCTTGATGGAATTCACTCTATATGACTTTGAAAATGATTAGAGATGCAAATAAAAACTTTGTGAGGCAAGAAAATCAAATGTGAGTACTCGTTAAGGGAGGGTGTTGGAGATTTAGCTCCTACTTGTCTTGTGCATATTGAATGATATTCCTCATGTGTAATTTTTATGTGAGTTTTTTTATTGTTAATTAATTGGATTTGAGAGATTTATTCCAACTAAATTAACTCATATAATTCCAGTGTTTGGTTGAGATATTTTCTCAACTAGTAGATTGTGTGGTAAAGATAGTATTTATATCTTAAACCAATGTTTGATGTATTTAGATGTGTGTTTAAGGATGCAATATAGTTTTTTATGTGAAGATAATTTCTTTAGTTAATTTGATGCAAGAAGTCAATATGCAATTAAATTTAAAATGAAAGAAAATATTTTCATGATAGTTGTTTTGTAACATCCTTTGTTTTGACCCCTATTTTTTTTTTTTTTAATGTCTAATTTAACTGCAATGCTAATGTGGGAAAACCATGATTGATTGAACCTTTGATTAAATAATTTCTAATTATTATTTAAAATGAATTAAAAAAACTAAGGAAGGGAAATCCTTATATATTCTTGGTAAAAGGGAAGATTTCTTTCTTTCTTGTTTTGAAAAACCATCACCCATACCCAACTGAATTCAATTTGAAGTTCTTTCCAAAACTAGAAAACCATTACCTGACATAATTTTAATATGACGTAATTAGGGCCAAACTAGAGTTGGTAGAGTTGCTAACAATTTGTTTACGAGAGAAAACATTAGACTAGGAGGTGCCCATTCACATTCCACCCACCTCCCCCCCTTCATAGATCAAAGCGACAACTATTCCGAGGAACGAACCAATGAGCTAATGTGGTGCTTTCTCATTTGCACCAAGGGGTGCAAGATGAATTCTACTTATTTGTAAAATAGAAGTGAATTCGGTCTTTGGTGATTGGAATGGAAGTTAGTTGGTCAACATTTCACTTTTTAAGCCTCTATTGGAACTGGACCTTCCCTTTCCTTCTAAGTTAGATTGATTTGTGACCTTCATCCTATACCCTATGACTTTAGGTGTGAACTACCTTTATTTTTTCTAAGGCCTATGAAATCCCCATGTAAGCTTGTGTTTTAGGTGTGTAGTTACATGATTTAATTCAACCATTAAGTGCTTTCCCTAGGCTGACAAACCACATAGTGCTTTCTAGTTAGTTTATGGACCACTAAGTGTTTGTCCAACGATTAATTAAACTAATGGGTAATTTCCAATTGGATGTAAGATCACCTACACAGTGGATTAAATCCTCAAAAATTGAACAACATCCCCCACCCTTGGAATTTTGGTGAAGCCATATATATTAAAACCCAGAGAACAAGTCATTCACTTGGGTTACAACTACTCATTGAGTAATTAATGAACCACAAGGACAACGGGCTCCATCTTCTGAGTGTTTGACCAAACCATTGGTGTAAAATTTCCCCTATGAAAACATTTCCTTAGAATTTGGATCTAGCTTGGGGGTGGTCACCTGCAAGAGAGATTGTAGTGTAGCTTCCCTATGATTGGGTGGAGAGTGTAAGTCCCTCCTTCAGTTGCTAGCTAATCTAACATATTCATATAGTTATAATCATTTGGGCACATTTGATTTATTGGTGATGACTATGTTTTTTACTTTAATGGTTGATATATGTTTCTGTATGATTCATGGAAGAATTATTAAATCATTCTATGTCCATGGTTGACAACAACTTTAAATGTTTATGATTATATGAAATGTTTTGTATTGTTAATTCTGGTTACAAACTCAATACTTGCAAGGTATTTTTATGTGTTATGATTTTGATGAATTCTTGGTTAATGCCAATAATACTTAGTTCATGAAAGAAGTGGTCAAAATTGATTTGTGCACACTTATCCTATTACTTTGATTCAAAACTATAATTATCTTAATACCTCGAGGTTCAATGTTTAATACATGGTCTGTAACTTTCTTGCATAATCATGCACATATATAAGTCTCCCTTAGGATGATTGAAGGCATCCTACCTCATTAAAGAAGTCAACTAACCTCCATAAGAAATAAAGCTAGATAATTGGGAATACCTAATCTTATATAATATTGAAATTGGTGAATTGGCTTCTGGAGTCGTATCTTTCTTCTACTCTAAATATGGTGTAAATTTGGTCTTGTTGGTATCCCTCACCTCCTTCTAGACATGGCTCATTACCTCCAAAGGTTTTTCTCAGGCCCTGGTATCTATCTTCAGGAAATTTGGAGTTCTAGGTAGGTGCTCCTAGTCTTAACAAACCTCTAAAAAATACCTATATTTCCCTTAAATTATGTTTTCTTCATTTTTTTGTAAAAATCGAATGATTTGGGTTCTGAGGTTAGAAAGGCGTGGTTTCCTTGTGTGTGGCCCAAACCAAATTATCATAGATTATATTCAAGGGATGTATTTTAGTGTAATAATAAATGTGGGAGATGATATGGGGATCCAAACTTGGAATAGGGGGCCTACAAGTTTGGATGATTAGATGGCCAAATCATGGTGGAAGCGTGGTTGTATCCAATGCTCCAATATCCAGGGGTGGCAAAGGGTTGTACACCCTTGCGAAGGCTTGGATGGGCATCGAGTTGGATCACCCTAAAAAATAATGGATCCCATCTTTTGAGGGGTAATAAGGTTTGATACAATTTGGTAATGTTTGATAACTTGGAATGAGATAGAAATTCGTAGATCCAGGGGTCCAAAGAAGGATAAAAGTTAATATTTTATGAAAAAACTAAATTTCTCATGAGCTGAATAATGTAAAAATGTTTCAAAACATGATGTAGATGAGATTGGGACCTTGTCATGGAACCTTACATGCGGAACCCTACCACGACCCATCACTCACCACTCAACCGACTATAGTTCCACTACAAAACCTTGATGATCACCCACCACCCATTGCTTTGAAGTTTGGTGTGTTGTGGACTAATACGAGTGTGATGGTGGATTGGGGTTAGTCTAAAAATAGTTCCATTATGGAAACCTTGTCCACTAGGGTGTCACCTGCCACTCTTTCTCCTTCATCTAACATTGAATCCCATGATCAGTCGAGTGGCATGACATGGAACTGACTTAAAAGACCCACCAAGATTACCCATGATGGTTACATGGAGGCTACGACAGAGCTTCATGCCTATTGTTTGAGATAGTTGGTGTAGGAAAATGTTGTGTATATTTTTTATTGCCCACATGTCAACACAATGTTGATAAAATTTATATCTCTAGAAGGGCTCTCAACGAGTTGATCACAATGGATGCATTTGTTTTGAGTTTTTACAATGTTGGAAGAAATTGATTTTTTAACCCCATCTTCATAACAACCCATGGAGGTTGGGTTAAAATAAATAAGTAACACCTCCCACAACCCAAGATAGTACAAGGGGGTAGGGAAAAGTGTTATAGAGTGGCATGAGAGCCAAAGTTCAACACTTGTACTAGATGGGCCTTGAAAGATAAAGTTTGGAGCTTTTCTATACTAAGTAGTATCAGAGTTTATGTTTAACACTAGACCTAAAAAGGTTCATAAATAAAATTTAATATAACATTTTAGTTATTACATATGCTAACTTTCTTTAGATTTATAAATGATGTGGTTTCTAACTCTACTCTAATACTTACATTTTTTTTATTCTATGTGACTAATGTGGATTTTGATTTTGTGAACAACTCAAATTAGCATGTTTAGTGTTGAGAGACCAAGGAAGTAAGTTACTATGTCCATGTCAGAATTAATGAATAAATGTGTGTGTTTGTGATCACATAATTAAACACATAGTTCTAGCCAGGAGGAAAAGAATGAACAATAGAATGGTGCAGCGCAACATAAATAGATCCGAACATAATCAAGAAGAGGAGTCAATTGGGAATAGGTCCGAGGAGTATTCCCTTAAATAGATGGATACTATCAGTAGCTTGAAGGCTAAATTAAAAATTTGTAAAGAAGATAATGAAATGATTTCCATAGCACAAGAGAAAAAAGTAGAGGCGAATTCAATAATTTTGCAGAGTTTATCAGATTTGCAAAGGAGAAAACAACATGTGCATGGTGCTAACTATCAAGACAAACACAAATCCAAGAAAAGCCCATCAAAAGTATGGAAACGTGTATTGGAGAATGATAAGGCAAAAGGATAGTAATTCAAGGAAAAGAAATTATCAATCACGAAGTAACTCCATGAGTGAATTTGTTGTTTTGCATTAAGAGAGGATACAAATATATACAAGTAGAGGGAGACTATTGGGTTTCATATTCCAACTTTATTTATTTCTATATTTAAAATATTTACATAGGATTTCATAATCCCAATGATCAGGTGTCAGCATCCCCCCCACCCCCCCTTAATTTCAAGGGATGTTGGTGAGTCCAAGCATCATTCAAAACCTTTCAAACTTGTCCATTCCAAGAGCTTTGGTGAAGATGTTCGTAATCTACTCATTTATGGAACAATGTCATAGGTGGATTGTTTTGGCCTCAACATGATGTTGAATTAGATGGTATTTTGAATTGATGTGTTTCATTCAATCATGTAAATTTGGGTTTTTGGAAATTTTTTTTACAGAAGTGTTGTAAATCAAAAGAGGAGTTGAATGTACCTGTTTATCCTGCAAATATTCCAAAATTTTCCTACGCCACACAATTTGCTTTGTTGCTTCAACTACTACCACATATTCTACCTCAGTTGTGGAATCTGTTGGAAATAATTTTGTTGTGACCTCTAGGATACAACTCCTAATCGAAGACTCATAACATAGTGATCTGTAAGCTTTCATGGATATTCCACTTGACAGTTCATCATAACAGGTATGATAATATTATGTTAAAAATCTGATATTCTACACTATTTCAGTTTTATTTAATTTCTAGATTTGTAACATTAACTGTAATTAGTGCATGCATGTAAAAGTAAGTAAAGCAGAAAAGAAGAGAATGACATAATAAGCTCACAAACACATAATAAACAAGACATTCTCTTTGGGAAACACTTTTGGGAGAAAACCCAGCTGCAAGGTGAGGCCGCTTCGCTCTCTTTCTCTACTTGGAAATATGGATGCAGGTACAAAGAAGTAATGTCTATGGCTTGTGGGCTGCTACATTTCACATATCCTCTCTTTGTTCTCTACCTCCTATCTCTTCTGGCTATCTTTTCTCAACTATGGAACAAAATTTTAGCTTGAAAGAATAGAATGCCTCTACCTCCTAGTGGCCTAGTTATAACACAACCTAATAGCCTGTTAGTGGTTAAGTTTGACTACATCAACTCTTAACTAGAGTACCGGTAGATGGATCTTCTTGGATTAGGGTCATAGGTTTAGGAACTCGGTCAGGGTTTTGAAAGATCAGTTGTAGAGATACAATGGGGAAAGGTAGGTATGATTAGTGACATATTTTAGTTGTCATTGTGGTATAGGGTTGAAATAGGGGAGGATCAAAATGAGCATGAACTTATGAATTCATTTATTAGAAAAAAGAAACATAAACATGAAGATCTCATCGAAATAGAGCATAAAACTATGAAATCTATTTAAAAACTCATGAGATGATCACATGAAAGTATACATATGGTAGAAAAGAGAGATAAATATTCAAACTGGTGATAAAACTAAGAAAAAAATTGTCACTAACCATATCAAAAGAATCCCAAGATAATAGCTACATCTCCTTGTATTATTCTTGCAAAAATATGGTGTACACTAGCTCCAAGCTTCTGACTCTCAAGTATCCAACCCTTTATTTGACTTAGATCGGGCTACATATAGATGAAAAACTACATTCCCCCTCTCAGGGATTGAATCCATCATAATAGGAACTAATTACATGAATATCTCTAACCATACCAAAAACTAGGGAGGTTAGAATCTAACTCCTTGTTTAGACGTAATTGGCTTAGTTGACTTTACAAGCACTGATTACAATGAAATTTACATGAAATTGACCTTGACCATCACTATGACACTTAATTACATCATGTAAACTCTTAGGAAGACACGTTACACCGAAATAATTTGACTTTGACAAATAAAAATTCAAAATAGCCTTTCCCACAAAAGCGTAGCATGGTCTAACAGAAGCACAATATGGTCTTTCAGGAGCTTTTTGGTGGATTTGCTTGATTTATGAGCTGAATTGATGATTAGTGAAGATATATGAGGATGTGTAGAAGGCATCCAAACCTTTAAACCTACAAAAATCCACCTCAGTGACACCTAAAAATCCAATCTCCCAAGGCTACTCCAGAAGCGCAGTGTGGGGTCCAGAAAAGTGGCAGAAACATGAAAATGGCTCATTTTTTTTACTTTTTTCTCCAAAACTATGACATGACATGAAATAAAGAGTACATATATGTGATGTAGGGGTCAATATCTATGCACACATGTAATCCACTTGTCATTTGGATGCTCTGAGAAGAAGCACAACGTGACCACGCTGCACTTTTGTGCATCAAATTGCCAGAATTAACACAAAAATAAAAAATGACCAAAACTTCTCAAAATTTGTTGCTTCTTCATTTTTTAGTCATGGCTTAGACAACTAGAGATGCATCAACAAGAAAATCGAGATTATCTCTCTTCTTGAGATTGATTAGGGTTTTCTTAAGCCTTCTCTTCATGTTCCTAACCCTAATTTTTCAAATCAAGTTTCTAGAGTAATAATACCTTGCCATGTGCCTCTACAAGTTTGTGTCTCTATTTTCCTTCTTTAGTAGCTTCTCTAGGTGTTCAGTTATTCTCTAAAGCCATTTTTCTTTGTCCTTCTCAATCTTAATTTCTATAGTGTCATCTAGGTTTTGGTGTACTTGAGGAGGAGATGACTCATTTTCCTATCCTTCCTTTCTTGCTATTACTCTTGTCTTTGGACTCCTTGGTTGTACCTAAAATTCCTTGTTCTCTAGTTGCTCCACCTCTATGATTGCCTTTCCCTTATCCTTCTCCACCACCAAATATGCTTTACTGGATGAGGGATGATCTCCTTTAGCTTTTCTTATCAATAACTGGTTTACTTTGAGCTGCTTGTTCTCTTGCTGCAAAATGGATATCATCAAGTTTTCCTTGGCAAGATCATCTTTGAGCTCTCTGATCTATGCCTTTTTTTCTAATTATTTATTTAGCTGATTTATCTATATTACAATCTTCTAGGCTAGCCATGTCAACATCTAAAGGTTCCTGCTCTTCATTATGCAATGGTGCATCATTTTTTCATCATGTTATCTCTTGTCTCATAGTGCTAGGCTGAACTCTTTCCTCACTGATAATCTTCCTAGGCAACATCTTAGCTTGAGCACTATTTCTAGGTCTAGGAATCTCAGTTATTTTAGGGGCAAACACCAATCTTTTACCTCTACTATAAGTCTTTGTAATCTCTGCCCTAGTTGTCTTTATCACTAATGGCCTACTTGATGAGCCAACCTGCTATGGCCTAGATGGTGCTAATGGAGTGCTTTGACTGTTAGGTTGACTAGTGGTAGGCATAAGAGTAGCTTCTTGCATGAATGTCTCCAATGGTATGTTAATCTATGAAAGATGATGAAGAACTAAAATTTTGACCAAATCATGATGAAAGAAAGTTGTTTGGCGATCTCTCCCTTTGCTTTTCACTTTCTCAGTCATCTTGACTAGGATCCTAAATAAATAATGGGTTAAGTTTAATGGTTTGATGGTAGTGAGATGCATCAAAGAACTTTTGTGATATTGATACAACCTAGAAAACCTCCCTTTAGAAGTAAATTACTACATAATCATCTTCATCAAAGGATCATATCTATCTAACAATTTCCTGAAAGGAAAGATATGAGTGGGAGCATCTTTGTAGTGTGGTTTCAGGAAGACTTTGTAGTTTTCAATATCCAAATCCATCCCCTTAAACCAAATTTCTCCTTGGTTAGGGATACATGTATTTGAAGCTATAACATCTTTTGATATGATGAAATCCATCCATGCTATGGTGGGCTTGTCCCTCTTGAAATTGGTGGCAAAAATACTAGTTAACTTAGCATGTTAGCCTACCTATTGTATCTTCTCACAAAACCCTAGGCAACCCACATCTACAAATGACTTCTTGATGAATGATGAGGCATTTATCTCTTGCATATGAGTTGGCTCATATCTGGAGATATTTCCTCCTTTTTTTAACTTCTTTTTATCACTGTCCATGGTGTTGGTTTGATTGACAAAAACCTAGTTTGATAGGAGGGAAGGGTAGGGTAGGATTGGGAAAACAAGGGAAAAAGGGAAGCTAGTTTAGGGAAGGGAATGGATGGGATAAGGATTAGGGAAAATTCTAGTGAAATTCTAGGGGGTAGGGATAGATGTTAGAGAGACCTGGGAACTGAAATTTCCTGAAATGAGTGAGTGAAAGAGGGGAAAGGGCCAAAACACAGTCCTAACCGAGAGTTTCTGCAAAAGCACAACATGTGTTATAGACATATTTGGGCACCTCAACCCCAATATTATATGTATATAAACTAGGGCTCTTCAACCCCTAAAAGTGTTGTTTCATACCCTAAAAGATCATGGTCATCTGATTACATCATTACCCAAAAGTTCCACCTGAAAAACCATCCAGAATTGGCCTAAACTGGACCATAGTAACTGCTCCATTGTCAGGGTGTGATGCATGCTGACTTCTACACTAGCTAGGTGCAATGCATATTGATTTGGCCTTCTGTAGGGAGTGATGAACAAGGATGAACAAATTTTTGAGATAATTTTCTAAGTGGATGCTGAGGGAATCTTCTAGAAACTTCTCCTATGACACTCGCCTCTCTGAATTTGCCCAGGGATGAGTAAGAGGTCCAAGAAATCTCCAAGTGGAGTCAATTGTAACAAGTGGAATGACACTAATGAAAACCCTAGAGATGACTCACACCCTTGTACACATCTATAAATGGATCCCTCATCTAAGAAATCTAGAGGCTGGAATATTGTGAATTGCAAGGAAGTGCTGATAGTTTGTGTTTGAGATAAGAGCATTTTATTGTTGGTGTGATCTTGCTATTTCATGAGGTGAAGAGGGTTTGATGCTAGGAGGATGATGCTAGATTAGACAACTGGGTTGTAATTCTCCCTTCGATTTAATAAATTTCTTCAAGTTTCTTTCCATATAATTGTGCACTTGTGAATGTTATTATTTGTGAATGCCAATGTATGTTCATTATACATCTAATTCTTTAGTGTTTATGTTACAATAGATCAAGATGCTTTGATGGTTATTTGCTACTATGTTTCTACAGGTACTCTTCAAGCGGGATAAGTACAGAGAGGAGTTGTGAGCTCTGTCAAGGAGGAGAAAGATCGAGCAAAGGACTAAGCGAAAGTTCTAGGTTGGTCCTCTCATCCTTCTCTTATCTATTGTGCATAGAGGAAATCGTTGAATTACTTTGAATTGTTGTTTCCAGGGTAGCTACCAAACCTAGAGGGCTAGTCGATCAAAAAGACACTAGTTTTCCTGGAAACAAAATGGTGACTCCACTGGGGATCAAATAGATGTTTGTTTGTTGTTGTTGTTTATTTTATAAAATATAGATAGAGCCTTAAGTCAGCCAGGTAGCCTTCAAACTGCTCTTGCTCTGCAATTGCATAATAGATAAATGTTGCTTCATTCAATCTCTGGTTTAGTTTATGAATTGAACATTTGACTTACAAGCATTCTAGATCCCATTTGGTAGCTTAGTAACCTCTCAAAGTCATTCCTCTATACTTTTATCTTTACTGTCCATCATAGCTCAGCTTAACTCACTGAAATCAATTACAAATTTTAGCCAAAACCCATTTCAGTTGTGCTCCCTGGCCTATCGCACTGTTTGTCACTGTCAACCAATATGCATCGCACCGCCCAATTCTGTAAAGTTCGATGCATCCCTGTTTTTGTGAAGCCCAGGTGCGATGACTGACTGAACCAATTTCCATTCTAGAAATTTGGGGCTTTTGTCCTTGTTTTCAGTTTTGTTTAGTTGTTTTTTTATGCTTATGAACAATACCTCATTACTGAAGCCTGCTTGCATAACATAGATCAGCCTCCATTGATTAATATTAGTAACTTTTTTTTATGTATTTGTGCATCATTTACAATCCTTTGTTGAAAAGTTGCTTAAATCGAACCGTCACTTTGGTACAAAAAGTGTTGTAATTGTCTTTTTGTGTCAAAAAGAGAAGTGTCATGGATTCTTCCTTCCCTGGATAGTCGATTGAACATTTTGTCATGTATTTGATTTGATGTTGATATTCGAAGTGTCGAAAGCATTTTCTATTCGAAATTGAAAGTGTCGTTTAGTCTTCCTTTATATTTTGAAAAATAAATTGTTGAAATGTCATTTTGAAAGAAATATTTCAGATCTTTGCTACATTTGTTTTTCCTTTTTGGCATTTTTCACATTAAGGGGAATGAAAAACGAATACATGCATTTGCATTTATTTTGTGTGCGAAAAATGATTTAGGAAAGTGCATTAGTGTGTGATCTTTGCTCTTTGTTTGAAAGATCATAATTTTCTTTCCCTAGTAGCTAGGATTTTCATTTCTCAAAATAAACAACGATTGTTTATCATTGTAGATTGCATTTTTAGGAATTTCAAATCTACATCATGCGATGAACCATTAAAAGGAAAAATCTAAACAAGATCAACTCTAAAATAAATCTCAATGAACCTAACAATGCTTTGGAACCTAATGCAACACATCTAGAGGTCTAGGCTAGAGACGTGTTCCGACATCGTAAAACTAGTAACTATCATTTTCATCAAAGGTTGGGTGATTGCTCCTCCTTGATATGACAAGTGCTAGCATGGACTTGTGCTCCCCGTACCATTGCATATATATTGGGAGACCATAATAGGCTTATATCCTTTATCCATAGGAAGCCGTGTCTGTCGCCCTATCAATTGCAAACTGAACACAACATTCGAGAATATTGACTGTCATACATAAGTCCTTGGTAAGTTCTCTTTAATTTATCACTAAGGTGTATATTGCAGTTTTTCGATTGGTTTGGTAATCCCTTTGTCTAGATTTTCTAGAGTAGTCACTTTCATTCCTTTTCAACTCTTTAAAAGAAAAGGTCCATCTGAGCACTTGTCACTTCAGGCTCATTAAAAATTGAAGGGGACTAGAGCCATCTTTAGCTTTTTCTCGACTCTTAAAAATTGAAAAAGCAAATTTGTGTCAAAGCGTCATTAAAATTAATTGAAATCGGAATAACATCCCTATTCCTTAGTTGATCTTAGGTTGAGATATATGGAGACAAATCCGAGATCCACCAATCAAGGAATCCCTTTTGAGGGGGAATCCTAGCTCTTTTTCTTCTTGGGGAAATATTAGTGCTCCATATATGGCCACATTGTCCCTTCTGGGAATTACAATTGGCCTGTTGGTATGGCTATTCTCAACCTTTTTGGTTCAAAATCCTACGTTTCCACCGCAATCGAATCAACATCTAGTTGATACTGAAGTTGACCCTTCACCTTCTTCTTCATTTGTTTCTCCCTCCCCTTCTTCATCTTCGCTTGGTGAAAATAGCGATGCTAGTAACCAGGTGACTAAGAAGAAGAAGAAAGGGAAGGAGAAGAAGAAGAAGCCAATTCAGCAAGGGGGCAACCATGCGTCATCTGGTGAAAATCCACACACTAGACTTTCAAAACCCAGATTTCCATGCATAATTTGTAGAGGAGACCATTTTCATCGAGATTGTTTGTGCTTTCCTTGAATCTTGAGAGAATGGCCCCCCTGTTCACAGCAAACGGTGTCATCAACCTATGGTGATGATGTTGATAACACACCATCAACTAGTAATAGTGAAGTTCATGGACATAAAGGAAAGGCCAAAGTTCCATGCAGGTTATGTGAGGGGAACCATACCCTTCACCATTGTCATTTTTTGGATGAAGCCAAAAAGGTATTGGATAACCACCCTACTTCACCGTAGCAACTCCCGCTTGGCTACAAGAAACTCTCCCCTAGTCCTTTACTAGTTGAAAAACCAACTGACTTAAATCAACCGTTGGTCGAAACCACTAAATTTGAAAGTGAATCTTATGAGTCTATACCTGACGAAAGTCAATAGGTTGAGGTGACAATTGACCCAGGTTTACCTTCAGAAAATCATACCATCCCTGAAGAGAATGAGAATGATACCATTCAAATTATTTTTGTTACTTCAAAGTCCGATGAACTTGGGGGCAATCCGCTTGTTCCTTCACAACAAGAGAAAAATGCCCCAGTTCTCATAAATCAAGGGGTTATTTCTTCTGTTTATTCGGTACCCCCTCCAAGCAATCTAGTCACTTCCTTTGATTGGAATCGACTAGCAAGATCCAACCTTCCTTCTTATGTACGTTTCCAGATCATAGTACAAGTTTACAAAATGATTGTGTTTGGCACTATCATAGATGAAGGGGCATCAGTGAGTATTTTTTCCTCAATTTCTTGGAAAGCGCTTGGTTCGCCATCGCTTACGTCTGTTACACAGAATCTGTCAGGCTTTAACAAAGGAACCAGTCGACCGTTAGGGATCCTTCCTAAGTTACTGATAACTTTGGGAAGGAAAACCGTTCACTTGAACGTGATGGTAGTCCTAGGACTGTTAGATTACAATCTACTCCTTGGACGTGACTATGTTTATAACATGGAAGTGATTGTTTTAGCACTCTTCCGAGTGATGTGCTTCCCACATGAAGGCAAAATTGTCACCATTGACCAGCTTTCATTTCCCGGTTCAAGCATAGCTCCAAGTCAAACATCATCCTTAAGTGGTCCTTTTGCATCAAGAGTGTCTCTTCAACCTTCATTCCATCCACCTAATTGCCGGGAGTAGTCTGGTGAATGTAACGAAGTTTAGGGGGGCATGCACCCTTGTCTATTTTGCAGACGAACCAATATGAAAAGATAAGTTTCCCTATAGGTTATGTGATTGGTCTGAAACACCATTAACCTTTGTTTATTCTGTGGAAAAAGCCAAGGAAGTGTTTTGTCTATTCTGCAGATGAAACAATCCTACCTAACATGGTTTCCCTGTAGGTTATGCGATTGGTCTGACACGCCATTCAACTTTGTCTATTCTGTAGACGAAGCCAAGGAAGTTTTGTCTATTCTGTTGACGAAACCATCCTGCCTAACCACAGAAGTTTCCATATGGCTACTGGAGACTCTCCTTTTCATCATTTTGGGGGCATGCAAACCTTTTTCAATTTCATTTTCTAGCTTTTTAGCTTTCTAGCTTTTTTAGTTTTGTTGATTCTAGCTTGCGTGTAAAAAAAAAAAAAAAAAAAAAAAAAAAAAAAAAAAACCCAAGCATAGTTCCCCCATGGTTCAAGATCGTTAAAAAATGAACCTACAACCAAGCATAGTTCCCCCATGGTTCAAGCTCATTAAAAAATGAACCTACCACTGAGCATAGTTCCCCCACGGTTCAAGCTCGTTAAAAAATGAACCCACCTTGGGTAATTAACCTTTGTGATTGCCATGACTATCAGCCTTTTGAACCTTGGTTGTGTACCTCCCATCACCTCAGTTCTTTTGGCTGATCATGCGCTTCCACTTGGTCGTTTACCCATTTGAGGAACAACTATGATGAGTGTTCTTGTTAGCCAACCTTTTCCCATAAATGACCACGTTTCAAGAAATTCCAAGATTACCCAGAACCAGTTGCTACCCCAGACACCGCTCATTCCTCAAAACGAGTCTCCTTTAAACTCTTTTCAAACTCATTAAATATGAAAATATTTTCGAGCAATTGGCATTTCCAAATTTTTAAAGTGATTGGAAGTGCCATCCCTCCTATATATTTTAATCTTTTTCGGACCTAAGGGATTATATCACGAAAAAGTTTGAGCGCTTGTCCTTTTCGGCTCGTTAAAGTGATCTAAAAAGTCATCCCTTTCATATTATTTTATCCTTTTTCAGACTTAAAGAATTATTCTATGAAAAAGAACTGCTGGAGTTTCCTTTTCATCCCTTTTCAAACTCTCTAAACATGAAAAGGACCGAATTATCTTTGTCGTTAAACTTCTTTAAAAAAATAGCGACAAACTTGTCCACCTAGACAAGAAGAGTTTCACTGTCGCTAGACTCGTTAAAACATAGCGATAGGTTTGCTTGAAGGGCAAATTATAGAACAAGCATATGTTATCCTCCTCAAGCTTGCCAAAAATAAAGAGGTACTGGTCAGCA
Organism: Pinus taeda; assembly: GCA_000404065.3. Classification (NCBI taxonomy): domain Eukaryota; kingdom Viridiplantae; phylum Streptophyta; class Pinopsida; order Pinales; family Pinaceae; genus Pinus; species Pinus taeda. The sequence continues at coordinate 16,810 of APFE030804986.1, forward strand.
ATGACTAGGGAAAAAGGGAAGAAAACTCGAAGAAATTTATGGTAGCAAGTCGCTCTTGAATGTGAAACTTTCACTCCATCACCATTATTGAGTCGGGTTGGGTTATTTCATTCACCGGCCATATAACCATTAGTCTTCCACACCATCCATATTTTGGGGTTAACGCTACCAATCCATCTCAGTGTCGCCAACATGTTCAAGAGAAGTCATTCAGTTGAGAAACCACAAACCCAGTTAATGCCTCGTCCACTGCAATACCTTCAACCTTCATTTTTCATGACCGCCATTCCTGAACCATGTGTTGTCAAATCGCTTTCACCTCCAAAAATCATTTGCTTCATTTCATGTCATAGGTGTGGGATACATTAAGGCCCTCCTATGATGGGTCACTTATTGTCGACATCAACACATTATCCAAGAAGTTGACTTAGAAGCAACCCTTTCAGTACTTTGAAGCTTGCATGCCTCAATGGCAAGTTTCTCACTTCCAGCGACTCAATGACATCAATGGCCTTCGACTGAAAGATTTTGTGTGGTGTTCGACATTGGATCATATGTTCACACCACATGAATTGTACTGTAGTATCTTGAGGGTCATTATCATTATCGGTGATTCCTCTCCCGTATCTTAATTGCTGACATTATTGGCTGGTAATTAGGTGATGTCTTTCCATGTTCGACTTTAGAACATCTCTTCACATGGATCGACTTGTACATTGGGCGAAGATTGAATGAGTTTTGAAGACACCAGATCTAGTTTCATCCATCCGAGCTACGATATATTCATGGATATAAAGACATCAAATGTACACAGAAGCTACACAGATGGTCATCCAAACCAAGGATGATGACTCTACATTTGAAGAATCACCAGTATACATATGTAGACAAATATTTTTTCTATGTACATGAAATGAATTTATAAAGCTGAGCATGGGAATGCCCACCTCAACTAGATCATGAAAATTATATTATGATGATGTAATGTATTGTATCTTATATAGGTCACCTTCCGTTTTGAAACATCGGATCCTCATGATAAAGCATTTCACTCGACATCAAGATTTGTTCCCCACACTCCATACCCCCCTTCCCCCCCTTATATGATGTGAAGGGCAGAAGCGCATGGTGGGGTAGGAGCATCCTGTCAGCTGGGCAATCTTTGGCCTAACAAAGAGTCTTATGTCTTCGAGTCGCACGGGGTTTTGAGCAAAATAACTTTTTGTTAATCACGCGTTTCCGTTTTTGTGACCGCAATGTTTATGTATCTCCAACTTCATGCTTTAGGGGGAAACTGTTATAGACATATTTGGGCACTTCAAACCCAATATTATATGTCGATAAACTAGGGCTCTTCAACCCCTAAAAGTGTTGTTTCATACCCTAAAAGATCATGGTCATCTGATTACATCATTCCCCAAAAGTTCCACCTGAAAAACCATCTAGAATTGGCCTGAACTGGACCATACTAACTGCTCCACTATTAAGGTGTGATGCATACTGTTAGGGCCTAAATCTACTCCAGGCTGAGAAAGGCAGGTCTAGGGTAACATCAATCCATGCTTAACCTAGTAGCTAGCCTTACCAAATCGGGAGAGGGCTCTCTCCTTGTCAATTTCAGGAAAATATAGTAAATGAGGCTTGAGAAGGCCGATGTAAAGACTAATTTTAGGCTAGGTATATGCTCAGAGGAGTTTGATTGAGTTATATGTCGGTTTTCTGGATCAAAAGTGAAAGGCAGTTTTGGGGCCGGGGAATGGACTCAGTCTTGCAGAGGTTTCTGAGGGGTGAGGTAGGCAAATGCTTTAGTACTTTGAAATAAGTGAAATGAAGAGTCTTAAGACTGGTGAGGAGTTGAAGAGGGCTTGAAATTATCAGTGATCCTCTTCAAACAGTAGAAAACACGAAAAGCTAAACAAACCTTAAGGTCGAGCACTGCAACATCAATGAATTCCACATTTATACTTGATTCATTTAGTTAAGTTGAGAATAGAGAGATAATGGCACACATAAACACATGAGAACTTGAATTACATAAGGAGAAACAATAGTAAATTACCTTGCCACAAAAATCCCACAAAATGCTGCAAACCCTGGTCTATTTCCTTGCTAAACTGCAGAGATGAATGTACAATGATGGTCAAAGCTTTCGCAAGAGTCCAACCTTGACAAATGACTGAAAAAGTACTAGATATAGGCAAAAAACAACCCATGCTAGCCTTTAGGGGTCGAATTCATGAGTTTAGGAACTGTTTCAACAAGATCTAAACTAAGAACTGAAAAATAGGCAGTGGAACAGCTTGCCTCTAAAACCTAGGAAACTGATTCATTTAGTTGCAAAACCACCTATACATTATGTATTTACCTCCATGAGTGAATTTTTACCATTTTTACATCAAATTCCATCCATTTACATCAATTTACATCATGATTTTGACCATGAGAGGGAAAAAATTCAAACTGGGAAAAAACTAGGCGAAAAACAGAGTGTTTTGGCAAAAATAGCAATTTTCCATCCTGTGCACCACACCACTTTCCCTGTGCGTAGCACGTTTTTGCGGCTGATTTTGGAAGCCTTCCCATGCACCCAATTTTCTCCAAGTGGGATTTTTGGAAATTTCTATCTGTCTACTTACTAGAACAAGTGAAATTTCTGAATTTGGTGTCCATTTTCCCTCCAAAAGTGAGTTCTCCCAATACTGCTTCCTGTGCTACCAAAAAGGGGCAGAAAGGGCATTTTTGAGGTGTTTTTGACCCTTTTGGAGGCCCAAAACTTGACAAAAATTTCTAGTAATTTCTAGGTATTCATAATTTTTCACAAGGAATCCAAAAATGTAGAGTTTTCCTCTAGAGGAGGTCCCTAGCAAAAGCGAGCGCTGGGTGGCGCTACGCACCAGGCAGAAAAACCTATCTTTTCCTTCAAAATTTCAAAATTGTCAAAAAGTGTGCCAAATTTCTTGAAATTTGGACTAAGTGACCTGCATTAAGTACTATATTGGGCCAAGGAAGCTTCAACCAAGATTTTGAGTCTATCTTGGTCTTTCTTCCTCCTCAACGTTTTCCTCAACTTGGTCTTTAAGCTCCTTATTCTCGCTTTGCAAATCTTGCTTATTTCCAAATAATGAAAAGCCATGTGCCTCAACATCTTTTTCTCCTTATTTTCTTTCTCAAGCAACTTCTCCAAGTGCATATTTGTCTTTTCTAGCCAATATTCCCGTCAACATCAATCTCTTGCTCAAGCAATGTCAATTTGACTTTCCTCCTCTTTGTTGCTTGTCGGTTTTCCCTTATAGTTTTCAACTCCATGATCATCTACTGATCCTCTAGCTGCTTGATGCTTTGCTCAAGGTAATTAATGATCCACTTAGCTCTTTGAAGGTTAAGAGCTAAGGCATTAATGTCAGATTCTTGATCTTTGATGATCTCTTTCAGTCTTGAGATTTGGGGGCCCAAATCCACATCATCATCCTGAATCAAAATGAAATCTCTCTCCTAATATTTAGAAGGCCCTTCCTCATGCACTAGTTGTTTCCCTTTGTCTTGTACCTTCTTTAATGAAGAAGAAGGCAAAGCCCCTTTCACCCCGGGTGAAGATAGCATTTGCCTATGATCTGATCAAGGAAATGAGACCCCTTCCACCTCAAGTGGATATAGTACTCATTTTGCAGCTACAAATAATCTCCTTGTCCCCTTTTCATAAGTGATGAATATTGGCACACTGGTGGTTTGATTCTCATGCACCTCTGGTTGATTTGAAGGCCCTCCTTCCTCTTTAAAAACTGATGTGGTCACTTGAGGACTTGTGAAAACCTCATTTGAAATGAAATCATCCCATGAAACATTCAACAAGCTCAGCTGATGCAAAACCACAATCTTGATCAATGCAAAGTGATAAATGTTGTTGTATTGTTGATGAGGAGGTTTTCTTTTCACTAATGTGGTCATTTCCTCAATATTTATGCATATGAAATAGGGGACGTTCATCATCCTCACCCTAGTGAAATGCATCAATAATCTAATATGGTAGGTGTACAAGCGAGAAAATCTCCCTTCACATCTGAAGTATTTGATAATTAGCTTAATGAGTGGAGCATATGTGTCCTGTAGGTATCTAAAAGGGAAAACCCTACTGATCTGCTTCTGATAGCTAGCCTTGATATAAGGCTCATAATGTTCTTTGTCCACAAGCTGTCCTTTGTTCCACTATTCGCCCACATTCAGAATACCTGTTGCTTCAGCTATAGTTTCAGGTGTCAAAGTGAAGGTAACACCTGCTAAATTGACCTGACCATTGTGAAGATGGAGAACAAAAATTATAGCAAGCTCATGGTGGTATTTCACTCTTTCCACCACTCAAAAAACTGGTAGAAAGAATGATCTTTGAAACAAGCTATTGCAAGAGGGCATGCCAATAGCTCTATAAGTGTAGTGGGCTCCTCTTGGATGTGTTTTCCTCCCCTGTGAGGTTTTCTTGGTGCATGAATTTCTTGGGAGGAATCACTCATTGTTTCTTCATCCCTTTCATAAGGTGAATCTGTTTCCATGTTTGCCATTGTATGGTGTTTCAATGATGAGTATGAAGAGATTTTAAATGACGAATAGTTGTTTGTTGTTTAATGAAATGGATTGATGAGTGGGACTGTGAATGAGGGGCTGTGATGCTGGTTGTAGGGTTTTTTGGGAGTGGCGAGATTTGGGAATGCCAATTAGGGTTTGGGAATGGTGGGAATTTGTTAGGTATTAGGGTTTTAGGGATGAGGGGGGTAAGATGAATGTGAATGAAGGAGGGGTAAGGGATTTGAAATGAGGGGAGTGTAGTGGAGGAATGTGAAAATGATTGCAGGGAGCAAACAACAACAATGACAATTTTTTAAAACCCTAGACAACTTTTTCAATGGACTATGCAACAAACTAGGGTTTTATCTTTCACCTATTGAAACACCATGAAAGATGATCAAAACCTTTGCAATGGCAATATGAGAGCTTCCACTTACTTGAAAGAATGAAGTTTACAAGATTTGGGAGCTTTGCAAAGTCAATTTGGTGAAATTCATGCTTGGAAGGCAGGTGCGCCGTGCCCAGACATAGGTGCGCTGCGCTGCTCAAGTGCGTCGTGCCCGTTAGGTTTTCAATGCAATTTCTGTGCTCTGAGCATCGTGCTGACTAGTTGCACCACGCCTCAACCCAGGTGCGCCGCGCCCAGTAAGCTTTGTAAATTTTGCTGCAAATTTCCTTCCTTCATCTAAAAATCACGATTTTGACTTGTTATTTTCTCTTTAACATAAGAAATGAAGCCTTCAACCTGAGAAACACTTTATATACAAGGGAATTTAATTTTTCACTTACAAAAACCCACTTTTTTAATGTTTTCCTTTCACTTTGGCTTTTAAAACTCTGTTTTGGAAGTTTGACTTGTTTTTTGAAAATTGATGGACTAATGCTTTGAATCTCTTGTCTCTTTTGCAGGAGCTGAAGTGCAGGAGCTTGGCAAGGTGACCAGGGTTGCATTTTCGGGGTTTATTTCATATAGGAAGAATAAAATTACATGAAAATTATATGCATAAAAGAAAAAACTCCGTTTTTCCTCAAAACAGGGTTTTGAGGAAAAATCAATCACTGAACATATGATTATTGAAATTTTTGATGTTGAGAACTTATTTGACCTCCTCATGTGCCTCTTGACCATTATTGAGATTTTACAAGACTTTAATGACAAACCCTAGACCTAATGAGACCTAAAAACCCTAAAAATGGGTTTTACAAATGTAAAAACAGAAAATGACTGTAAATGACTTGAATTTGTGAAAATAGGCTAGCAGGTAAAGACCATGAGGGAAAATTGATAATATGCTACTGCCATCAGATGATCCATGACCCTAATGGAATGCGGCTGATCGAATGAGACACCTAAAATGCAATGCAACAAGAGAATTTTGATCACTGATGGAGGGATGAAGATACCGACACTAACATTGGCTCCAATGGGGATGGTAGCTCCTTGGAGGTGCTAAGAATTACAGATCTCTGGAAATCAGACATTGCCTCTTCCATTTGGCTATGGAGTCAATAACTTCCGCAAACATAAAACCAATATCTTGTCTCAAAACTGGACTCAATTACATGACTAAAAAGTGATTCAAAACCAACTCAAACAACTGACTCTATCAATCAACACTAAGTAATCAAAAACTGGCATCAGACCTCTAGTTTTATAGCCTTCACTTCGGGCCCCAAACTGACTGAATGATGACAATGCACACTTGTAATGAAGGAAATAAAATGGTATGTACAGTGAACAATTATGACAGTAGAAAATATCTCAAAGATACTACTTCAACAGCCAACCATTGACTGGCCCACCTGGACAATCTTCTCCATTCATTTCTTTCAGCAAAAAAGCATTTTGACCCGATATGCAGCAATTTTGAATGGTCCCTTCCACAGATTCTTGAACTTTCCATGCTTGCCTTTGTCCTCGTTTCTAGCATCCCATTTGAGCACTATGTATTCAATCTGAAACTTACCTGACTTTGCCTTCTAGTCGTAGATTTTCTTGATTCTCTCTTGCAGCCTGAAGGTATTATGGAAAACCTCCTCTCTCATCTGTTATAGATGGATCATTTGGTTTATCCTTCACTGAAAATGATCCTCTTCGCTGCCAGCTTCCTGCATAAGTTTTACCACCGGAACTGTGAGAGATGTCAGGAACACCGTGTCAACACCATATACTGTTTCAAATAGAGACATGCCAATTGATTTCTTCTGACTTACTCTATTTGCCCAAAGTGCATTAACAATCTTTTTGTGCCAACTCTTTTTGTTTGTTTCCAGCAGCTTTTTGATGATGTTAACCAATGATTTATTTGAAGATTTTGCCAATCCATTACCTTGCGGATAGTATGTAGTTGAATGCCCCAAGGTAATTTGATATTTATTACAAAAATCAACCATTATTTTATATTTAAAAGTTGTTGCATTATCTGTAATCAGCTTGTTAGGACAACCAAAATGTGACAAAATATTATTTTCGAGAAACTGAATTATTATCGCATCTGTGGCTTGCCGAGTGGGGATGGCCTCAATCCAATTTGTAAAATAATCCATCGCCGTCAAGATCCACTTATGCTGAGTTGAAGATAGGGTGGATCTCTCTAATAAAATTAAGGCCCCACTGCTGAAACAGAGCACTTACTTCAACCGGCTTGAGAGGCAGTCGCTGTAATTTTCTCCTTCCCTGAAAAATTTGACATTCATGGTATCCTGTAACAGTTTTATAAACATCAACAAAGAGGGTAGGCCAATAGTACCCTACTCTCAAAATTTTATTCGCTGTCGTCTTCCAAAATAGGTGACCTCCACAATCCCCTTTGTGAAAATCATCCATGACCTATTTTGCTTCTTCCTCAACCAAAAAATTCAACAACATACCTCTAGGATCTTTCCAATTGATGCGATTTAAATAGGAACACAACAAATTATAGAGATAACCCTAAACACAAAGATGCAGTGGAAATAATACTTCATTTCATTAATGTAAAATACTGAGACATGCTTACAAACAGAAAATGGAAATAAACAACTAGGTAAATGGTAGCTTATCTCTGAGAAGAGATGTGGTGGCTACATGCCTCTGAACTATGTCACAATGAGGCTCGAAGGCCTATTTATTGTTGAGAAACAATGGAAAACCCTAAACATTCCAAAACCTAACCCTAGAAGATGAAATGCCAAATTGTGGGCCTCGTTTGGGTAAATTGGTACATCAATTTCCCGGGGTCGTAACTTTGGCATACGATCTCTGTTTGACACGTACAATAGCTCGTTAGAAAGATCTATCCGAGCACTACCACTTTGGGAAGGGAAACATCGGTCCATGTGTTATAGACATATTTGGGCACTACAACCCCAATCTCGTATGTCCACCAAGGGCTTCTAAGCCCCTAAAAGTGTTGTTTCATACACTAAAGGAACAAGGTCAGCTGATTACATCATCTCCCATAAGTTCTCCCTAAAAAAATACTCAGAACTGGTCAAAACTGGACCATCTCACCTACTCAATGGTCAAGGTGTGATGCAACTCACCTATTACACACGGGGGGTGAGATGCATATTGAAAATCCCTTCTGTAGGGTGCGATGGGCGAGAGTAGACAAATGGTAGAGGCAGTTTGCTAGGTGGAAATCCAGGGAATCTTCTAGAAACTGCTCATATGACACTTGCCTCTCTAAATTCGCCCAGGGATGAGTAAGAGATCATGAAATCTCCAAGTGGAACCAAGAACTATCAGAGAAATGACACTAATCAAAATCCCAGAAGCTGACTCACCCACCT
>APFE030804986.1:25306-37191 GCA_000404065.3 Pinus taeda
AATATCTATATATGGATCCCTCATCCTAGAGATCCAGAGGCTGGAATTTTGTATTTTGTAAGGAAGTGTTGTTGGTTTCTCTGTGCAACATTATATTGTTGGGTGATCTAGATTTTCATGAGATGAAGAGGGCTTTCATGCTAGGAGGATGGCACTAGATCAGACAACTTGGTTGTAATCCTCTCTTCTACTACTTCTATCAATAAAGCTATTTGCGTTTTCCTCCATATTCTTGTATATTTCTGAATCTTGTATTGATATATGCATTTGTATGGTTAATATACATCTGATCCTATATTGTTTATGGTTATAGATCTATATGCTTTGATGGTATTATGCTGCTTTGACTCTATAAGTGGTCTTTGAAGCGGGACAAGCAAGGAAGGAGCAGTGAAGCTCTGTCAAAGAAGGGAGGAAACAAGCAAGGAGCCAAGCAAAAGATTGAGGTTGGTACTCTCTGCTTCTCTCTCATATATCTCTCATAAAGGGAAACACAAGTAACTTTAGTTTGTTTGTTTCTAAGATAGCTACTCGTCTTAGTGGGACTAGCAACTCTAAATGGACACTAGTTTTCCCGATAACAAAATGGCGATTCCACTGGGGAGAGAATATTTTGTTTGCTTGTTTCTATTTTCTCGCTTTATAAACTATAGACGGAGCATGAAGTTAAGCCAGCTAGCATTCGAATTGCTTTTGCTATGAAACTGCAAAGTAGATCATTGTTGCTTCAGTCAATCTTCGGGTTAGTTTATGAACTAAACATTTGACTTGCAAACATCCTACGTGCCCTGGTGGTAGCTCAAGTAACCTCATTAAATCAACCCATGTACTTTGTGTTTGTTGTGTATCATTAGCTCAGCCTAGATCCCTGAACTAAGCTGCAAACTTTGAGCAAAAACCAAGCTCAGTCTCATCCCTATACCATTGCACTGTCTCTCATTGGTAGTCTGGATGCATCACACCTCCCATGTGCTATAGGTGAGATGCATCCTTGTTTCCCTGTGTTACAAGTGCGATGATTGAGTAGACTGTTTCTGCCTCTAGATTTTGTTTTTTTCTTCATTGTCTTCAACTTTATTCAATAGTTTTACTGTCTATGATCAATATATCACTGCTGAAACTCCCTGCCTTTGAATTATTCATCCTCCAATGATAAAGAATTGTGAATGTTTTTATGTATTTTTCATCATTTACAGTTCTCCTTTGCAAACAATAGCTTAATCGAACTGCCGTCTTTTGATTTGAATGTGTCACAAGTGTCATTTTCAGTCAAAGAAAAGAGTGTCGTAAATTCTTCCTCTTTTAGATAGTCTATTACACTTTTTCCATTGTATTTGATTTGAATCATCAATTCTTTGAAGTGTCAAAAGTAGTTTTAAAATCGCAATTGAAAGTGTCGTCTTAATATTCCTTTCATTTTTGAAAAGAAGTTGCTAAAGTGTCACTTTGAGAAAAGATAGTTCAAATCTATATTTAGTTTTCTTTTTGTCATTCTCACATTAAGGAAACTAAAAAACAAACACATTTATGTGCATTTGCATTTAGGCTGCATGCGGAAATTGATTTAGGACAGTGCATCTTAGTGTGTGTTCTTTGCTCTATGTTGAAAGAATTTTACATCTCTTTCCTTAGTAGCTAGGATTTTCATTGCAAAAAGAAAGTAAACGACTGTTTATCATCTTAGATTGCATATTTAGGAATTGTATATCTACATCACGTGGTGAACCTTAAAGGAAAACTTCTTAAGAAATATCAACTATAAAATAAACCTCAATGAACATAAAAATGCTTTGGAACCTAATGCACAACATCTAGAAGTCTAGGCTAGAGACGTATCCTGATGTCGTAAAGCCTGTTAACTATCATTTTGATTGTAGCTTGGGTGATTCCTCCTCTTTGATATGACAAGTGCCGGTACAGACTTGTGCTCCCACGTACTCTCGAGTATATATTGGGAGACGAAAATAGGCTATATCCTTTATCCTTAGGAAGTCGTGTCTGCCACCCTATCGATCACAATGCACTGAACACAGTATTTGAGAAGATTGACTACCGTACCTTAAAAGGTATTCTACAGTTTTGTGATTGGTTTGATAGTCCCTCTGTCTAGATTTCCAAAGTAGTCACTTTCGTTCCTTTTTAGACTCCTTAAAAGAAAAGGTCCATCTGAGCACGTGTCACTTCAGGCTCATTAAAAGTCGAAGGCGACTAGAGTCATCTTTAGCTTTTTTTCGACTCTTAAAAATTGAAAAATCAAGTTGTGTCAAAGCATCATAAAATTTATTTTAATCAGAATAACATCATTGTTCCCTCATTGGTCTTAGGTTGAGAAAATGGAGTCCACCAATCAAGGATTTCCCCTTGGGGGGAATCCTAGTCCCTTCTCCTCTTGGGGAGATGTTGGTGCACCTCATATAGCTACATTGTCCCTTCCAGGACTTACAATTGGTCTGCCAGTGTGGATTTTCTTGACCTTTGTTGTTCAAAACACTGTGATTCATGAGCAATCAAATCAACAACCAGATGATATTAGAGTTACTCCCCAACCTTCTACTTCATTTTTTTCTCCCTCTCCTTCTTCCTCTTCGCTTGGTGAAACTAGTAAAGCTAAAAACCAAGTAACTGAGAAGAATAAGAAAGGGAAGGAGAAGAAGAAGAAGAAGAAGAAGCCAATGGAAAAAGGGGGCAACCATGCATCATCTGGCGAAAATCCACACACTACACCATCCAAACATAAATCTTCATGTTTCATTTGCAAAGGAGACCACTATCATCGAGATTGTCCTTACATCCCACGAATATTAAGGGACTGGTCTCCCTGCTTGCACAATCCGGTGTCCTCAACCTCTGACGATCATGTTGAAAGTACACCGTCAACTAGTGAAAACAAAGTCAATGGACAAAAAGGAAGATCTAAATTTCCTTGTAGATTGTGTGAAGGTGATCATGCCCTCCATTATTGTTCCTTCTTGGATGAAGCTAAAAGAGTCTTGGATAACCATCCTGCTTCACCGCTACAGCTTCCTCCTAGATACAAGAAACTCTTGCCGAGTCCATCACTAGTTGAAAATCCAACTAACACACCTCTATTGTTAGTTGAATTATCTATCATTGAAGAGAGACCCTTTTAGTCCACACAGGACCAAAGTCAACGGGTCGAGACGATAGTCGGCCCAGTCTTGCCTTCAGAAGATCTACCTTCAGATGATACAGTCACCAAAGAGAATGAGAACGACACTGTTCAAATTCTTTTTGTTAACATAGGATTCGATGAACCTAGGGGAAATCTACCCATTCCTTTACCTCAGGAAGGAAGTCTGTCAGAGATTTATCTGGCTATCTATTCGGTCCCTCCTCCAAGCAATCTAGTTGTTTCCTTCGATTGGAATCTACTAGGGAGACCTCGCTTACCATCAAATGTACCATTCCGAATCAGAGTACTGTTGGCATTATGATGCATGTGTTGTACTTGATGGAAAACCACTCATAGAAGAAAAACTCTCTTATTTATATAACTAAATGAATCTACAGAAGAGATATCAGATGTGACAGATCATAGTGCAACAGGTCAGTAGCAAAGAATTGATTATCAGACTCAAAGAATTAAGAAAATGAGATCTCCGCAGGTTCCTGTTCACAAAGCTGCGGCCCTTGGCTGGTTCCGCATATGCACCGTTGAAAAGGTGTGGACATGTTTGTAGGTGTTCTGAACAAAAGGTGCGAACCTAAAATGCATGGAATTTCATGCAGAGAAAAACACGCGCACGTGGAATTCTTATGGTTGATCCATGGTATTTAGTTCGACGTTTTTAGTCCTATGGTTTTGGTCCATGGTTTTTGCATCTAAAGTATTGAACCCAGGTTTTGGGTCCCTAGTATTGGGTATCTATGGTTTTTGTCCATGGTTTGACTAAGGTCTAGCCTATAAAAAGGAAAGGAGATCATTTGGCTGGGTACAAATGTGTTGAATATCTTAAGAAATATAGATCTGAAACACTGTGATTGGTTGGTGAGATATAACTGGACCTCAATCAAGGAGAAACCCTGAGTACTACAAGTCGAATCATTTGAGGGGTCGAGATCTCTTTGGCATAGGATCAGATCTGTAAATCTGATAATCTGGGTATATCTGAAGTCTGAGAAATTATCTATACCCACAGGTCTGCAGTCCAGACATGGAGCAGGTGCGGAGGTGCGCAGGCCAAACACAGAGCAGTTGCGTGGGTGCGTAGATCAGACATGGAGCAGGTGTGGAGGTGCGCAGACCATAGACAGCTCAGCTGCGAAGGTGCGCAAGCTAGATACAGCGCAGGTGCGGGGGTGCGCAGGCTAGACACAGCTCAGGTGTGGAGGTGTGCAGGTTTGACACAGCAGAAGTGCGGATATCCGCAGGATTCTATTGGTGAAGTTGCGGACTTTTATTGAAATATATTTTAGCTGATTTTGTCTATTGCTGTAGTGTTCTGGGTTCAGAATTGGTGTTGTTTTCTGGTTACTGCATTCTGAGAAGTTATTGTTTGATCGATTGATGCACATTTACTTGATGCCTATTTGATGTTCATGGATCTAGTCTGAAAATTGATGAAACGTGGTCCCTGGAAGAAAAGAGAAGGTTGTAGCCTTCTATAGGTCAACACCTACGTACTGGTATCTCAGCTAGTACAAGAGCTAAGGGGGTTGTATCTCCCTTCCAAGAGAAGCTGGAAAATGAGAGAGGGTTGTAGCTCTCTACAAGTTGCAGCTTGTGTACTGGTAAAGGACTGCACCAGTACAAAATCATTGTAAAAAGAAGTTTCTCATTGAAAGAAGATAGAGACATATTGTAGCAGGTAGTTTTCACTCACATTGGGTTTCCACCTTACATCTTGTATTCTTTGGTGTGACTTTCTATTTTTTTCTTGTTCATTATTATATGGTTCTAACATACAGATTAATGACCAACATCTAAAGAATAATTTAAATTATAAGTCTGGAAGGTATAGGCAAGTTTCAATAGTCAGATCTACAAATGTTTGTATAAATTGGAAATAATTTGATAATACTGATTCATGCCCCCTCTCAATATTATTTCCAACAATTGGTATCAGAGCAGGTTCTTCAGGAAAAGCTTGATCACTTGAAGGAAGATCCATCATCATGAGCTACTATGAAAAGGAAGCATCTATCAAGCCACCGATTTTTTATGGGAGCAACTTCATCTATTGGAAGGTAAGAATCACTGCCTATCTTCAATCTCTTGGTACAAAAGTTTGGGATATTGTGGAAATAGGATACACATTTCCATCAGTAACTCCTACTGATGCAGCTGGTAAGAAGCAGTATGAAACAAATGCAAAAGCTGTCAATACTCTATTAGGAAGTCTATCGCAATCGGAATTCGTTAAGGTTATGCAGCTAAAAAGTGCAAAAGAAATATGGGACAAGATCATTCTAAGCTATGAAGGAGATGAACAGGTAAAATGAGCAAAATTACAAACTCTTAGAATTAAATATGAAAGTCTCAGAATGCATAATGATGAAAGTGTGGCTAGCTATTTCCTATGCATAGATGAGATCGTAAATTGCATGAAAAACTTGGGTGAAGAAATAAAATAAGTTATTGTGGTTGAAAAGGTTCTAAGATCTTTGTCTCCTAAGTTTGACTCAAAAGTTTCTGCCATAGAAGAAAAGCAGAATCTACAGAACCTTACCATGTCACAGCTACACGGAATTCTAACTGCTTACGAAATGAGAAAAGGACCATCAGACAAGAGAGAAGCTGCATTCAAGGTTTCAGGAAAAAGAGATTACTATGAGTCAGGACATATGTCAGAAGAAGAGGAAGAATCAAATTTTGTCAAGAACCTTGAACGGGGAACTGGAAGATTCAGAGGTAAGCTGCCTTTCAAATGCTTTGCTTGTGGAAGAGTCGGTCATTATGCTACAAAATGTCCTCATAAAGATAAACTGGACAAAGGTAAGGAACCTATTAGATGGAACAGAAAATAGAATGTAAATAAGAAGAGCTATTACACGCATGAAGATAGTGATGGATTGTCAAATAGTGACGAAGATGAACAAGGTAATGATAATAGACTTTTGATGGCTTTTGAAGGTGATGATTTCTTGGATGCTATAAATGAAGAAGGTCTTTAAGAAGAAATATCTAAACTGAAGGTGTGTTTAGAGGAAAAGAATATGATTATAGATACTCTAACATTCCAACTTGCTAAAAAACATAAACACAATGAAGAGTTAGAATGTGAAATTGTGGAACTTAGAAAATAAATTGAGAAAACAAAATCCTTTAATCTCAGATTTGCTAAAGGATTTGAAACATTAGATGAGATTATCAAAGTGCATCATTCTCCTCTAATCAAGACAAGTCTTGGATATTTCGAAGAAGAATCTCAAGCTCAGAAGCAAGCGCAGAAGCCATCCACCTCCAAAAGTTATCTTGATGCAACAAGTAGAAGTGAACAAGTTGACAATTGACAGCAAAAGCATAATGAAAATTACCAAGTAAATCGGGAGCAATCTACTTCAAGGATGAACAGAAGCTTCAATCGACCACAGGTAAATCATTCTAGCCCAAGAATGGATGTCAATGGAAACTACAGTCATTTGGTTGGTAGATTTGATAATCGCAGGAATTTCTTCAATGGCCAATGTTTCTCTTGTCACAACTTTGGTCATAAAGCTGCTCAATGTGTTTCCTATAAGACCATCATGACTAGGGAAGCTCAAAAACAAAAGAGTATGATAGGAATCATGAAAAGAACCTACAATAACTTCTCTGCTCTTGAAAATGAAATAGAATGTTCTATCTGGGGTGAAGTCGCATTTTCTGCTGTTACTATCCTCAACAAGACAAACGTTCGGGTAAACAGCACTCAGACTCCTCATGAACTTTGGTATGGTAAGACTCCCATGGTAAAATACTTCAAAATTTTTGGAAGCAAATGCTACATTAAAAGGACTGATGAAAATCTTGGCAATTTTGAACCTAGAGCAGATGAAGGCATTTTACTTGGCTACTCTCCCCACAGCCAAGCTTACAAATGTTACAATAAAAGGCTTGGCAAAATTGTTGAAAGAATTGATGTAGTGGTTGATGAAGAAGGAAGCACTCCTAGACAGATAAAATCTGAAGAATTCGAAGATGACGAAGACTATCCGTCAACCTCAAATCAAATTCGTGACGAAGAAGAAACCCATGAGGAACCAGAAGAATAGATAAGGATTGAAGAGAAGACTCCATCCAGATACGTTCAGAAGAATCATCCAGAATCTCAAATTTTAGGGCAGAAAGAGGCAGGTGTACAAAAAGGAAGAACCATTTCAGAAGCTTCAAGCTATCTAGCATTACTCTCCTCCACTGAACCGTAAAATGTAAGAGAGGCTTGCAAAGATGAATGCTAGGTCAAGGCCATGGACGATGAACTCAAGCATATTGAAAAGAATAACACTTGGGAGTTGGTTCCTAGACCAAAAGATAAGAATGTCATAGGGACAAAATGGATTTTCAAAAATAAGCTAAATGAAAATGGAGATGTGGTTAGAAACAAGGCAAGACTTGTTTGTAAAGGGTATGCGCAACAAGAAGGTGTAGACTTTGAAGAAAACTTTGCACCAGTTTCTAGAATTGAGGCTATAAGGATGTTCCTTGCTCTTTCTAGCTTTCAGAAGTTCAAAGTATTTCAGATGGACATGAAATATGCCTTTCTAAATGGAGACTTAAATGAAGAAGTATATATTGAACAACCAGATGGGTTTATTCTTGGAAATGATCCAAAACTTGTAAGCAGACTCAAAAAGGCTCTCTATGGCCTTAAACAGGCTCCAAGGGCGTGGTATTATCGATTGGATAAGTACCTTCATCAACAAGGTTTTATAAAAGGATCAACTGATAGTAATCTATATATAAAAGTTGATAATGATAAATTGTTGATACTTGTTGTGTATGTTGATGATATCATCTTTGGTAGCAATGAAGAAGACATGAGTCAAAAGTTTTCCTTGGTGATGCAGAAAGAGTTTGAAATGTCCATGCTTGGCGAGCTCACATATTTTCTTGGTTTACAAGTCCAACAAAACAAAGACGACATTTTTCTATCACAAACCAAATATCTCAAGCAGATCTTGAAGAAATATGGGATGGAGGATTTGAAACCAATATGTAACCCTATGGTGACAGGATGCAGCCTCAGCGTAAATGATGAATTGGCAGCAGTACATCAACCAACTTATAGATCGATGATTGTTAGTTTTCTGTATCTAACAGGTACCGACCAGACATCATGCATGCAGTAGGAATAGTTGGAAGGTTTCAAGCAAATCCAAAGGAAACTCATCTTCAGGCAGTTAAGAGAATTTTCAAGTATCTTCAAGGAACTCAAAACTATGGATTATGGTATCCTAAAGGTATATATCTCACACTTCATGCATACACAGATGCGGATTGGGAAGGAAGCATGAATGACAGGAAAAACACTAGTGGTGGTGCATTCTTCATGGGTCCTAGATTAGTATCTTGGTTCAGCAAGAAACAAAGATCCATTGCATTATCTACAGATGAAGCAGAATATGTAGCTGCGACATCTTGTTGCACACAACTACTTTGGATGATGCAAACATTGCGAGATCTTCAAATCACTTGCACTCCACCTATTTCCATTTTTTGTGATAACACAAGTGCAATCAGTGTTTCAAAAAGCCTGTCATGCATTCAAAGACCAAGCACATACCTATCATGTATCATTTTCTAAGGGAACAAGTGCTTGAACAAAAGGTCAAATTGGAGTATGTTCCCTCCAAGGAACAAGTTGTTGATATACTCATCAAACCTCTGCCTAGGGAGACATTTGAATACCTCAGATAGAAGCTGGGGGTAGTTGACGCATCATCTTGCTGTTGAATCTTTCAGATATTCTTGTACGCGTGTTTCATATGGGGTATACACGTACATACGCTGGTTTATGTAGGTATAGTCAACTTGAAGAAAAGCAAGGATGAGAAGAGTCCGATATGGGTCTGTCAGAGACCATCTGGCACAGGTTCAGGGGGAGCATATATTCTTCTAATAATGTATTGTTGGCATTATCTTGGATCAATTCCACAACTTGTTGTTGGTTTCAGGTGAAACAAGTGCAGAAGGAGATCATGGTCACTGGTCTAAATGATGACTATCAGATGCTGCTGATGATTAGTTGTTGATATCTATCATAGTCTTGTTGTAGAAATTTTGTCTCTATGTCTTGTATTTTCTTCTTATCAAGGTCATGTAACGGCCTATCTTGGTTTCCCACTATGCCTGGGATGGATGCAGTAATGTTTTTGTTGTGTCATGTGTCAATTCATGGTGTATCAGATGATTCAATTCCCACTTGGTTGGGAAATGGATGTATGTATGAGTCTTTGATGATAGGAGGGTCTCTTATGATATATGAAGTCATGTTCTTTTTGTAGACCTTGCTTACAGTCAGGGGGAGCATGAACAAAACATTTCACCAGAGCAGAGATTTCAGCAGGTACTCAGGAGGAGTACGCCCTTTGCCCTTGATGTCAAAGGGGGAGAGTGATTTGGTGTTTTTCCATCAAGTCCAAAGGGGGAGATTGTTGTCATTATGATGCATGTGTTGTACTTGATGGCAACCCACTCATAGAAGAACAAATCTCTTATTTATATAACTAAATGAATCTACAGAAGAGATATTAGATGTGACAGATCATAGTGCAGTAGGTCAGTAGAAAAGAATTGACGATCAGACTCAAAGAATGAAGAAAATGAGAGCTTCGTAGCTTCTTGTTCACAAAGCTGCGTTCCTCAGCTAGTTCCGCAGGTGCGCCATTGAAAAGGTGCGGACATGTTCGTAGGTGTTTTGAACAAAAGGTGCGAACCTAAAATGCATGGACTTTCATGCAGAGAAAAATGTGCGCACATGGAATTATTATGGTTGATCCATGCTATTTAGTTCGGCATTTTTAATCCTATTGTTTTGGTCCGTGGTTTTTGCATCTAAAGTATTGAACCCAGGTTTTGGGTCCCTAGTATTCGATCTCTATGGTTTTGGTCCATGGTTTGAATAAGTTCTAGCCTATAAAAAGGAAATGAGATCATTTGGCTAGGTATAGATGTGTTGAATATATTAAGAAATATAGATCTGAAACACAGTGATTGGTTGGTGAGATATAGCTGGACCTCAATCAAGGAGAAACCCTGAGTACTATAAGTCAAATCTTCTGAGGGGTCGATATCTCTTTGGCATAGGATCATATCTGTAAATCTGATAGTCTGGGTATACCTAAAGTCTAAGAAATTATCTATACCCGTAGGTTCGCAGTCCAGACATGGAGCAGATGCGGAGGTGCGCAGGCCAAACACGGAGTAGTTGCACATGTGCGCAAATCAAACACGGAGTAGGTGCGGAGGTGCACAGACCATAGGCAGCTCAGCTGTGAAGGTGCACAAGCTAGATACATCATAGGTGCAGGGGTGCACAGGTGAGACACATCTCAGGTGTGGAGGTGTGCAGGTTTGACACAGCAAAAGTGCGGATATCCGCAGGATTCTATTAGTGAAGTTGCAGACTTTTCTTGAAATATATTTTAGCTGATTTTGTCTATTGTTGCAGTGTTTTGGGTTCATAATTGGTGTTGTTTTCTGGTTACTGCATTCTGAGAATTTATTGGTTGATCGATTGATGCACATTTACTTGATGTCTGTTTGATGTTCATGGATCCAGTCTAAAAATTGATGAAACATGGTCCCTGGAAGAAAAGAGAAGGTTGTAGCCTTCTGTAGGTCAGCACCTACGTACTAGTATCTCAGCTAGTACAAGAGCTAAGGGGATTGTAGCTCCCTTCTAGGAGAAGCTGGAAAATGAGAGAGGGTTGTAGCTCTCTGTAGGTTGCAACCTGCATACTGGTAAAGGACTGCACCAGTACAGAATCATTGTAAAAATAAGTTTCTAATTGAAAGAAGATATAGACATATTGTAGCAAGTGGTTTTCACCCACATTAGCTTTCCACCTTACATCTTGTGTTCTTTGGTGTGACTGTCTATTTTTTTCTTGTTCATTATTATATGGTTTTGACATACAGATTAATGACCAACATCTAAAGAATAATTTAAATTATAAGTCTGGAAGGTGTAGGCAAGTTTCAATAGTCAGATCTGCAAATGTTTGTATAAATTGGAAAGAATTTGATAATATTGATTCAGCCCCCCTCTCAGTATTATTTCCAGCAAGTACAAGCTTACGGAGTGATCATGGTTGGTACTATCATAAATGAAGGGGCTTCCATGAGTATCCTTTCCTCCACTGCTTGGAAAGCGCTCGGTTCACCATCGCTTCTGCGTAAGGTTCGAAATCTGTCAAGCTTCAATAAAGGAACTAATCGGCTGTTAGGGATCCTTCCAAATTTGCCTATAACTTTGAGAAGGAAAACCGTTTATCTAAACATGATGGCAGTCCAAGGGCCATTAGATTACAATCTACTCCTTGGGCATGACTATATTTATAGCATGGGAACTATTGTTTCCTCACTCTTTCGAGTGATGTGTTTCCCGCATGAAGGTAGAGTGGTCCAGCTCGTAGACCAGCTTTCATTCCCTAGTTAAAACATAGCTACTAGTCAAGTGCCATCCCTAACTAGTCTTTTTGCACAAGGAATGTCTCATCAATCTCTAGTCCATCCACTTGATGAGCATGACTGATTTGGTGGATGTGACTAAACCCAGGGGGCATGCGCCCTGGTTTGCCTTAGCAGGAAAACCCCAGATATAAGGTAGGTTTCTATGTAGGATATATGACTAGTCTAATACACCCGTCCATTTAGGAAAATGGGATTAGACTAGAATAAGATTCCCTCGTCAAAAGGTTATGTGATTGAAACTGACACC
>APFE030804986.1:39359-72640 GCA_000404065.3 Pinus taeda
TGATGGCTCTACCAGAATCATCAGCCTGTCACACAAACGGTTGTCTGTCATATGTACATGAAAATGAATTTATAAAGCTAAGCATCAGAATGCTCGCCTCAGCTAGATCATGAAAATATTATGAAGATAATGTATTGTATTGTATCTTATTACAGGTCACCTTCTAGTTTGAAAAACCTCGGATCCTCATGATAAAGAATTTCATCCGACATCAGAAGATTTACGACCTCATGCTTTAGGGGGAAATTATTATAGACATATTTGGGCACTGCAACCCCAATCTCATATATCCATAAACCAAGGGCTTCTAAGCCTCTAAAAGTGTTGTTTCATACCCTAAAGGAACAAGGTCAGCTGATTACATCATCTCCCAGAAGTTCTCCCTAAAAAACTACTCAGAACTGGTCAAAATTGGACCATCTCACCTACTCCATGGTCAGGGTACGATGCATCTCACCTATTACACACAGTGGGTGCAATGCATATTGAAAATCCCTTCTGTAGGGTGCAATGGGCTAGAGTAGACAAATTGCAGAGGTAGTTTGCTAGGTGGAAACCCAGGGAATCTTCTAGAAACTACTCATATGACACTTACCTCTCTGAATTCGCCCAGGGATGAGTAAGAGATCGTGAAATCTCCAAGTGGAACCAAGAACTACCAGAGCAATGACACTAATCAAAATCCCAAAAGTTGACTCACCCACCTACAAGTATCTATATATGGATCGCTCATCCTAGAAATCCAGAGGCTAGAATTTTGTATTTTGTAAGGATGTGTTGTTGGTTTCTCTGTGCAACATTGTATTGTTGGGTGATCTAGCTTTTCATGAGGTGAAGAGGACTTTCATGCTGGGAGGATAGTGTTGGATCAGAAAACTTGCTCGTAATCCTCTCTTCTACTACTTCTATCAATAAAGATATTTGCGTTTTCCTCCATGTTCTTGTATATTTCTTAATCTTGTATTGATATATGCATTTGTATGGTTAATATACATCTAATCCTATATTGTTTATGGTTGTAGATCTCTATGATTTGATGGTATTATGTTTCTTTGACTTTACAGGTGTTCTTTGAAGCGGGACAAGCAAGGAAGGAGTGGTGAAGCTCTGTCAAAGGAGGGAGGAAACAAGCAAGGAGCCAAGCACAAGACTGAGGTTGGAACTCTCTGCTTCTCTCTCATCTATCTCTCATAAAGGGAAACACAAGTAACTTTAGTTTGTTTGTTTCTAAGATAGCTACCTGTCTTAGTGGGACTAGCAGCTCTAAATGGACACTAGTTTTCCCAATAACACCATGGACCCATGTTACCCCCAAATTTCCTAAAAAACATCATTTAGGGCCTCAAAACGGCTCCAAAAATTCAGGACCTGAAAAACTGCTAAAAATAGTAAACTGTGCTACAATTTAGGAAACTGAAAAAAACTAAAAGAGACAGTTGTGGGGGTCCAAATGAGATAGGTGGGTGGCCACCAACATCCATTTGGATCATTCCTCCCCCCTTAGGAAGCAATGGTCCCCATTGTGTTGAGTTCCTCCCTGAGATGAGGAAGCTTCTGTTGAGCTGGGTCTCTAGTGAGCTATTCTGCAATCTTTGATGTGTCCAGAAATGGTGGGAAGCATGGTCGATGACAGTCCACATTGAACACTCAGTGCAAGAGAAGGAATGGAGTAATTTT
Source organism: Pinus taeda (assembly GCA_000404065.3). Classification (NCBI taxonomy): domain Eukaryota; kingdom Viridiplantae; phylum Streptophyta; class Pinopsida; order Pinales; family Pinaceae; genus Pinus; species Pinus taeda. Next base: position 41,037 of record APFE030804986.1, read on the forward strand.
GTGCTTCAAATCATTGTTTCCCATATCCTTGGTACTGGAGTAAGGACCATGTCAGAGTGATCTAAATTTCTGATGGGTTTTGGTAAGGAATTCTCTCTACAGATATAACCAAACTTTGTCGCCCACCTGAAACTTATGTGATACCCTTGTGGGTGAGGAGAAGTTGTTCCTGTGTTCTGTCATGACCGTATCCCTTTGTTGCTACTGCTGTGTGGAGGAACCCTTTGTAGGGGTCATAGATGTAGCAACAATCTTCCCCTTACTTTGGGAGTGAACTAGACACAAAATAAATTTCTTAGTCTGTGAGATGAGCTTGCTGCCTTTCTTAGCAATGATCAAAGAGGTGGCAGTAGGTGGGGCTACCTCTGGTATCCTGCATAATGAATCACCCAAAGAAATAATGACAGCGTGAGGCCTTGACTCATACACAACATGTCGCCTCCACAAGTACGGATGGCCTAATAATACATCACAAATATCCAGAGGTGTAACATCACACAATACCTCATCTGTGAAGGGCTTGATGCTGTAGGGAAGGCGGCACTGTTAGCGAACTTTGAGATCTCGTCTTTCATGAAGACACCTGACACTGTATGGCTGCAGGTGTGGCGTAGTCAGCAGGCCCAACCACTTCACAACCTCTGCTGAAATGAGGTTCTTTTGGCTGCCACTGTTGACAATGAATTGCAGCGGCGAACCCTTCACCCACATCTGTGAGTGGAAAGGATGTTTCCCCTCCTCTGGATCTTCGGGCTCATTTTTATGGATCTTGGTGGTGGCAACAGTGGTGCTAGGATCCACATCAATGATCTACTTCCCTTTGCCATTCCCCTTGTCAGGTTTTGGCTCAGGGTCGAAACATGCATCTGATTCAGAAGCCTTCAACTCGGTCACCAATGTATGCTTGGTCCGACACTCACTTGTGTTCTGAGTGGGACTCTTGTGGAACTCACACCAATTTTTTGTGTCCTTCTTTAGCTTCATGGTGTTGTTATTTTCTTGTAGCTTCGACAGGTTGTCTTGGGTCACCCCACCTTGGCTTTGTACTTTGGGCTTTTGATTTGCAGATCCAAAGTATCGCTTCTTTTGTTTGCACTTTTGCTTGATTTTGACAGCGTATCAGAATGTTGTGCTGAGTAAGGAGATGTTTAGGAACTCCATCTCTTCCTGGATGTATCTATGTAGGCAGCCATAGTATTTGCGTACTAGATGCAGATTAGAATCTTTGATACCCAACTGTGTACGAAGGGTATGAAAAATGTTTGTGAACTCTGGCACATCTCTGTCCCTTCCCTACCACAGTGTGGTCCACTTTATGTATTTGTCCTCGTAGCTTTTGACAGGGTATTATTGCTCCTTGATGGCATCCCAAAATGAATCCCAAGTGGGTGCAACTCAAAATAGTGAACCTGTGCTTTCATTCTTCTGCTCACAGTAGGTTTCCCACTAGTCCTTGATGTGGGGGGCTGCTTTAAGAAGAGCAAAAACAATCTTTTCTCGACTCGAAAATTCATGAACAGAAAAACAACCCTCTAACAGATTTAACCATTTATCTATCGCCTTTTCATCTATTTGACCCTCGAATATGGGAATTTCAAAATTAACTTGTACCTTAAATGGTGTGGCACTTCCAGAGTAGTTGTTGGAAGTCGATGCGCCGCCTTTGGGTAGCTGCTAAAGGATCTGCACAATGTTATCCATCATCGCGTTCCTTTGTCACGCAAGGGCTTCTTTGAGCAAGATTTTGATAGGATCTCCTGCCCCCTCATCTTTATTCTCATCCACCATGGGAGGCTACGGGATTTGCAAGGCTAGTCTTGTAAAGGTTCGACTAGTTCAAGCCCTAACTCTTTATATCCTGACCTTTTTGGGGACATGCAAAGAAAAATAGAGAAAAAGTAGACCGCTCTAATACCACTGATCCGGGTTTAAACAGGAACGCAACAAATTACAGAGATAGCCATAAATACAAAGATGCAGTGGAAATAATAATTAATTTCATTAATGTAAAATACTGAGATATGTTTACAAACAGAAAATGGAAATAAACAGCTAGGGTAATGGTAGCTTATCTCTGAGAAGTGATGTGGTGGCTACATGTCTTTGAAATGTGTTACAATGAGGCTTAAAGGCCTATTTATTGTTGAGAAATAATGGAAAACCCTTAACACTCCAAAACCTAACCCTAGAAGATGAAATGCCAAATTGTGGGCCCCGTTTGGGTAAATTTGTACATCAATTTCCCAGGGTTGTAACTTTGGCATACAATCACCGTTTGACACGTACGATAGTTCATTAGAAAGATCTATCCGAGCAAAATGTTTGGTCCCAACTTACCAAGGAAAGTTAAGATCTTAATTCTTTTATCAACCCAGGAAAGTACACTTAGAGGTGCTTACCTAAAATATATAGATCTAGAAGGCTCTAAAATTCTAAGGCTACTTAATGGACTAAGTTAACAGTTCTTTCTACAAAAGATCCTTTATTATCCTTTTAAATCCTTTAAACATCAATCTAAGAGAAACAAATCCTATGGAATTCTAGTTGCAGAATAATAAATCAGAGTGTTGATGATTGATTGTAATCCTACATTCCCTTACAAAAATATTGCTTCAAAGAATTTGTACAATCACAACAGTCCAAAGTAATTTCAATTTAAATCGCACAGTGAAAATGATAAGCAGTGCTATAAACCAATATCAGTTAGATCTCTTACAAGAATCATTTATCAAACTGAAAATTGAATTTTAAAAATCCATTCTTAAATCACTTCAGAAATAAAACTAGAACTATACTACAAAATTAAAGCTAGCAAACAAATCTGGAAGTTGAATGTCAGTAGTGACTAAATATCAATTCCAAGATCAAGATTAGTTGAATCCTCTTACAAGGCTCTCTCTTCACAAAAAATTCGAGTTCTCTTTAACTGATAATTCTGCCAACATAACTTTAACTCTAAACATGAAATGATTAACTGTTAAATTCGAATTTGTAGCTAGTAAGAAAAACAGAGTAAAGATAAAGTGTACCAGCAAAGTGATGAGGGCCCTTCAACACTCCACAAGAACACTAAGAGATGATTCAGAAGAGTGTAGCTACTAAGTCTTGAGACATAAAATTGCTGAAGAAGTTTGTATTAAGTCTGGAATCAAAGATACACAAGCTATCTTCTCATATGTTCATAAAAACCATTCTAAAACATAATTTTCACATATGGGTTATTTATCGTGAATCCTCTAACAAAAGAAACTATTGTTTCTCCATCTAATACTAACAATATTCTATTAATTACATCCCAAGGAGGTCAAATTTAGGTCTGTTCCTCCATTTATGCAAAAATTCTAAAACTGGAAAATATCTTGTGCACAAAAATCAGGAAAAAGTGATGAAGTGGCTGGGTTTGACTAGCTTTGACTGGACACTTGTTTTCTCCAAAACTGAAAATGAATGGCTATTTCACCATCCTTGTACATTGTACTTTATGCCCATAGTCTTTGAATTTTCCCACCTGTGCTGCAACATGTCAATCAATAAATAAATCACAGGTTGTTACAACTTCTTGTAATTTTTCTAAAAAATGTCATTTAAATATAAAAAATTTTAAATAGTAATCCCAAACTCAAAATAATGAAAATGACAACATATCACTTAGTTTCTAAGGATTATTGTTAAATAATAAAGGTTAAATGGCCAAGAATGATAGTTAAAAGATGAATTTGGAGTGGAATGGACAGTCAAATTTAGATACCAACACACTACCACTTTGGGAAGGTCAACATCGGTCCATGGACCCATGTTGCCCCTAGATTTCCCAAAAAACATCGTTTAGGGCCTCAAAATGGCTCCAGAAGTTCAGGACCCAAAAAACTGCTAAAAATAGTAAACTATGCTACAATTTAGGAAACTAAAAAAAACTGAAAGAGACAGTTGTGGGGATCCAAATGCAATAGGTGGGTGGCCACCAACATCCACCTGGATCACCAATACAATGCATCATTCATAATACAAAATTTGGCAGCCTTTAATTTTAGAGTCCTACTTTTATTTTTAGCCATTCCTAGAGGCGGTGAAAGATTTTGAAGTACATATACAATATTTGAGTACCAAGGGTAATGGATAGAAATTTCTTATACCTGAACAAGTGAGCTATCCTCATCTTCTTCAGACATGGTAGCAATCAAGTTTATGTCCAAGGCATGCAAATTAGACTCCGCCATCAGTTTTTCCATTCCTTGCCCCTTGATGAGCTTTATAGGCTTTATTTCCAAGTCATATTCTAACAAATTTGCGATCCATTTGCCTCATCTACCTTCTGGATTTGTCTACACTAAAACATCTTTGATGACTACATTAGGAACATAGGCAAGAATATGAGAATGAAAAATATATACTCGGAAATATTGACAGCTTTCACCAAGGCAATAGCTTGCTTCTCAATAATATTATACTTTAAGGTTGCATCTCTTATTGTTCTGCTGAAAAATGCAATTGGCTTCTCAAGCTGATCTCTTTTCTACATTAATACCACTACTATAGTATGCTCTGAAGCGAATGAAAAGAAAATAAAATCTTGGGAATAATTAGGGCTGATCAAAATTGGAGCTAAAGAAAGGGCCAACTTTACCAAATTAGAAAACTTGATTGCTTCTTCGGTCCACTTTACTACACTATCTTTCTTTAACATGTTTGTGATTTTCCTCAAATGTTCTGCTAGATTTGGCACAAAATGACGTAAGAAATTCATCTTACCATTGAATTCTTGGATCTCCTTTTTACTATGAGGAAAATCAATTTTCTGAACAACTTCCACTCGAGCAAAATCAATGTGGATGCCCTCCTTTGATATGATGTGACCAAGAAGCTTTGCTTCATCCATGGCAAACAAACTCTTTTTGGGATTAAGAGATATGCCATACTTTCTGCACCGCTGAAAAGCAATCTTCAAATGATAGAGATGTTCCTCATTTGAATTAGAAAAAACTGTCAAATCATCAAGATAAACTACTAAAAATACATCCTTCTCATTTGCAAAGGCAATATCCATAGCCTGCTGAAACGTTGCACCAGCATTCTTTAAACCGAATGGGATCTTGGCATAATGGAAAGTGCCCCACGATGTGGTGAATGTTGTGTTGTGTCTATCATCCTCATGGACCAAAATCTGATTGTATCCAGAATACCCATCGAGTAGTGAATATGAGATGCCCCAACCACTCTTTGAAGTATGTGGTCCATCTTTGGCAACAGATAATTATCTTTCAAAGACACCTTATTCAGATTTCTAAAATCAATGCATAATCTAATATCACCTATCTTCTTCTGCATGAGCACCAAATTGGAAATCCATTTTGAAAATCTTATTGGAACGATTATACCAGCCTTGTATAATCAATTCACCTCCTTCTCTATGGATGGCAACAACTTAGGGTTGATCCTTCTTAGCTTTTGGTGAAATGGATTTTGGTTTGGCTTGATTGGAATAATGTGATGAACTATACTTTTATTGTACTCCTTCAAATCTAAATAGTCCCATGCAAATACATCAGTAAATGAGGACAATAAACTAATGTACTTTGTCTTTACCTGGGGGGGCAATGCCTTTGACAACTTCACCATCTTTGGATTTTCTTTTGTTCTAATATTCACATCTTCAACTCCCTTTTCAGTCGGCATCAAAATTGGTTTCCAGGATACGTCATCTTGGTCAAATAATTCCTCTAAAGGTATGAGGCATTTGAGGATGACATTGTCTTTCAGTTGCAAAACTTCCATCTGATTTACTTCTAAGTCTGGTTCGCTATTATCTTGCTCGCCATCTATAGAAGTGTCTTGATATTTGCCTTCATTTCGCAGAAACTCTTCAATCTCTTTATCATCTTGAGACACTCTCCATTATCTTTGATTATCAGGGACATTTGGGCGATGTTTCACATGAATTTCAAACTTATTGTTTGAATTCATTCGAATCTTCAAGTTACTTGCTGTTGTTGCAAGGGAATCTGCAATAACATTCTGTGCATGTGGAACACATGTCAAAGTGAAATCTGGAAACAACCTCAAAATTTATAAAATCGCATTAGGGTAAGCCCTCATTCGAGGATGTTTTGCTTGGTACTCTCCTTTGACTTGCTTGATTACTAATTCGGAGTCGCCATAAACTGAAATTCTTTTTTCATTCATCTTTTTGAGGATTTTCAAGCCTGCAATTAGTGCCTCATATTCTGCTTCATTATTAGAACAATCAAAAGCCAACTTGTATGAACAAAATATTACATTACTTGGGACCTTATTTGGTGAGAAAATAGGGCTGCATATCCAAATACCAATTCCAGCACCTTCCCTACCCACTGCTCCATCAAAGTCCATACTCCACAAGCCAGCTTCCTCTACCAGATGCTGAAATTATGCTTGCTTTTCTACCTTTGGCTACTATCCATTTTTGTCTTGCTGCTGGTGGAATGTTGTCTGCTTAGTAGTACTTTCAAGCCTTTGCCTTTCTTGATGAAGTAAAACTCTAAAATTTTCTGTAATCTTGGGTATATCTTCAACTTCAACTAATTAACTATTTACATCATTGAAACCACAGTCAGAATAAAGAACAAAAGACTCTAAATCTATATGTACATAATTAATTGGATGATTCATAGGTTTCTCCTTGCTTGTGATCATGTACTTCATCTTTTTCTCTCTATATAACTTCCTCATTTGACAAAAATCTAACTACAATTACCCTTTGAGTTTTGCACCCCATGATTTAGATAGAAGCATGCCAAATCTAGGAGGAATGTCGGCCACAACTACATCCATAAGAACATTTTTCACTGGAATGTGATCCAAACTTACAACCAAATATTTAATGAGACCAATAGATCTTACTCTACCAAAATTAAAGGAATAAAGGTCATGATACTTGCGAGTGATGTCCAAGCATAATTTCTCCATGATTGCCTTCGGCATGAGGTTATGAGATGCTCCTGAATCAAACATGGCATTGTGCAAAACATAATCATGCAATCTAAGGCTGATATAAAAAGGAGCTACATCACTATCCTCAGATTGACCTTCTAATGCCAGAACAAAGATAACTTTAGGTTGATCATCTTCCACATTTACCATATCAGACAAAGGATCTATATTCAAAATCTTAGCCACTTGACCTTTGTAACTATTATTCTTCATTAATTCAGTCAAAGGTGTTGACACTTTTAACTTAGCAATTTCATTTTCTAAGCTAAAGGCTGTAGTTTTCTCTACCTCTTTGACTAAAGCATATTTCTTTTCATTTTTCTCCTTTTTTGTACTTGGCTGATGTGACTTTTCATTTGTTGATTGCACTTTACTAGAAGTAGGGTCTGCTAGTTCCTTTCCCTTTTTCTGCACATTTGGAGAGTCATTCCTTGGTGGTGTTGCTTCCTTCCTTTTCTGAATTGGATTAATAGGAACATCCCTACTCCTAAGTGAGTATTGCCTTTTTTGTGCTGTCAATGCATTCATGTATCCTCTCTGATATTCATCCAATTCCTCTTTTAGGACTGTTTCATTTGCCAATATAAAATCTTCATCCTTTTGGATAGTTGGACTTTCTGAATATTCTTCATCTTCAGTGATATAAATTGGCAAATCATCTGGTGTAAAAAAGTGATTCTCTTCTCCAATAGGGACCTCATCATCTTTTGATTTAGTTCCACGAACATAGTTCTGTTGTAATGGTGTTTTGACTTGCTGTTGAGCTAATGGTTCTTGAGCTCTTTACTCTTGTTGCTTGATTCTAAATTGTGGTTGTTGCTGACCATAGAAATTTGGATTTCTAACTTGTGTCTCGGGCTTATCGATAATGGTGAATCTATCAAACATCTTCTCAATCTTACAGAGCAAATGATATGAAGTAGAAGCTTCTTCATTTATAGTCACCTTCTTCTCGGTCTTTGTTCTAGCTCTCTTAGCTAACAAATTTGCTTCAACACTTACTGCAATTTTCTGCATGTCCTCCAATGTAGCCATGTCTCTCTCTCTCAACTGATATTCCATATCGGGATCAAAATCATCAGGAAATTTGATCAAAGCCAGCCCCATAGGTGGCTTGATGTCAACTGGAATGGCATTATAAACAGTAGTGAATCTAACATAGTAATCCTAGACACTTTCACTGACATTTCTCTTTATGTTCTCATACTCGGAAAGGATTTGAAGTGGATTTTTGTTTACCTTCTAGTGATCTAGAAATTGTTTTTGAAGTGCTTCCAAGGAATTGATTGTTCCAGCCAACAATGCTCTGAACCACTTTCGGACTTCACCTCCAAAAGTTTGCACAAATAATCTCATTGTTACATTCTCCGCATCAATCTTGTGGAGAGCAAAGAAATCACTCATCCGATCGACATGTTGTTGTGCTATGACACCTTGAGAAGCATCAAACAATGGGATCTTGCTTTGATAATTAGTGGGCATGTTATCCAAGTTTTGTGGCAAAACAAGAGGTGCATATCTGGCAACCATTGCTTGAGGTGGATTTACAACTAGCCTTGGGGATGTAGGAGGAGTTGGAACAACCAGTGTATGAGGTGTTGAAGGGGGTGAAGAAATTCTTGATGTTTGAGGTGTGGAAGGATTGGATGGAGGTGAAACCACTGCAGATTTCTAATCAGAGATGGCGGGCTACACGAGAATGGTGGGAATAAAAGGAGTTTTAGTAGGAATTTCTGAATTAGATACAACAACAGATGAACCAAGAGTAGCAGATACAGATTCTAAGAACTCAAGAATATTGGTAGGAACAATTGAAGTTTGAAGATTCAGAATATAAGCATCAATTGACCGATTTGCTCTTTCAGTTTCAAGATCCTTGACAAACTCGTGATTTAGAGTAGTAGCACCAATTGCACTTTCAGACTTAGTTTCAAACAAAGATAGCTCAAAATTTTCATCAAATGGAAGATCTTCAAGATATTCAAAAACAATTGGCCATGAATGAGATCTAAACACAGGGATCATAGAACTTTCTTGGTGGAGAATTCTTGGAATGAGATTTGGGTTTTCATACACAAGAGGGGGATTAGGATTAGGATTTGCTCTGGTGTATCGTCTGGAAGCCAGTGTGTTGAATTATTCCCAAAAACCAAATTGACATTACAATATTGTCAGCCTACTAAATTCTAAACTCATCATCTAAATGTTTATAATTATTTGATGTACTGGGGAAATTTGCAAGTCAGATTTTTAGTTTATAACACTAGACAGGAGATTGACTGAAGCAACTTTTAACTACTTATGCACTCGCAAAGCAATGTGCAGTTTGGAGGCTACCTAGCATAACTTCAGGCTCTGTCTATAGTTTATAAAACATAGAACACTAAAAAACAAATAAGCTTTTCTTCCCCAGTATGGTCGCCACTATGTTAGGGCCTAAATCTACCTCAGGCTAAGAAAGGTAGGTCTAGGGTAACATCAAACCACGCTTAACTTGGTAGCTAGCCCTACCAAGTCGGGAGAGGGCTCTCTCCTTGTCAATATCATGAAAATATAGCAAATGAGGCTTGTGATGACTAATGTAAAGACTACTTTTAGGATAGTTATACGCTCAGAGGAATTTGATTGAGTTTTATGTTGGTTTGCTAGATCAAAAGTGAAAGGCATTTTTGGGTCTAGGGAATGGACTCAGTCTTACAGAGGTTTTTGTGTGGCGAGGTAGGAAAATGCTTTAGTACATTGAAATAAGTGAAATGGAGAGTCTTAAGACTGGTGAGGAGTTGAAGAGGGCATGAAATTATCATGGATCCTCTTCAAACAGTAGAAAACATGAAAAGATAAACAAACCCTAAGATAGAGCACTGCAACATCAATGAATTCCACCTTTATGCTTGATTCATTTAGTTAAGCTGAAAAGAGAGAGATAATGGCACACATAAACACACGATAACTTGAATTATAGAAGAAGAAACAATAATAAATCACCTTGCCACAAGAATCCCACAAAATGCTGCAAACCCTGGTCTATTTCCTTGCTAAATTGTAGATATGAATGTACAATGATGCTCAAAGCTTTCACAAGAGTCCAACCTTGACAAATGACTGAAAACGTACTAGATATAGGCAAAAAAAAACCCATGCTAGCCTTTAGGGGTTGAATTGATGATTTTAGGAGATGTTTCAACGATATCGAAACTAAGAACTAAAAAATAGGCAGTGGAACAGCTTACCTCTAAAACCTAGGAAATTGATTCATTCAGTTTCAAAACCACCTATACATGATGTATTTACCTCCATGAGTTAATTTTCACCATTTTTACATCAAATTCCATTAAGTTATATCAATTTACATCATGAGTTTGACCATGAGAGAGAAAAAAATAAAACTAGGAAAAAACTAGGTGAAAAACAGAGTTTTTTGGCAAAAATAGCAATTTTCCATCCTGTGTGTCACACCACTTTCCCTATGCATAGAATTTTTTTGTAGCTGATTTTGGAAGCCATCCCGTGCACCAAATTTATTGTAAGTGGGTTTTTTGGAAAGGTATATCTGTCTACTTTCTAAAACAAGTGAAATTTCTGAATTTAGTGTCCATTTGCCCCTCAAAAAGTGAGTTCTCCCAACACTGCTTCCTGTGTGGCCAAAAAGGGGCAGAAATGGCATTTTTGAGGTGTTTTTGACCCTTTTGGAGGCCCAAAACTTGGGAAAACTTTCTAGTAATTTCTGGGTATTCATAATTTTTTCACAATGAATCCAAAAATGTAGAGTTTTCCTCCATAGGAGGTCCCTAGAAAAAGCGAGCGCCGGGTGGCTCTACGCACCTGGCAGAAAAAACTGTTTTTTCCTTAAAATTTTCAAAATTGTCAAAAAGTGTGCCAAATTTCTTGAAATTTGGACTGAGTGACCTGCATTAAGTACTATGTTGGGCCAAGGAAGCTTCAACCAAGATTTTGATTCCATCTTGGTCTTTCTTCCTCCTCAAAAGTTTCCTCAACTTGGCCTTTAAGATCTTTATTCTCGCTTTGCAAATCTTGTTTCTTGCCAAATAATGAAAATTCATGTGCCTCAACAAATTTTTCTCCTTATTTTTTTTCTCAAGCAACTTATCCAAGTGCATGTTTGTCCTCTCTAGCCAAGATTCATGGTCAGCATCAATCTCTTGCTCAAGCGGTGTCAATTTGACTTTCCTCCTCTTTGCTGCTTGCCAGTTTTCCCTTATAGTTTGCAGCTCCATGATCATCTGTTGATCCTCTAGCTGCTTGTTCCTTTGCTCAAGGTAATTGATGATCCACTTAGCTTTTTCAAGGTTAAGAGCTAAGGCATTAATGTCAGATTTTTAATCTTTGATGATCTCTTTCAGTCTTGAGCTTTGGGGCCCCAATTCCACATCATCATCCTGAATCAAAATGAAATCTCTCTCTGATCTTTAGAAGGCCCTTCCTCATGCACTAGTTGTTTCCCTTTGTCTTGTACCTACTTTGCTGTAGAAGAAGGCAAATCCCCTTTCACCCCCGGTGAAGATAGCATTTGTCTATGATCTGATGAAGGAAACGAGACCCCTTCCACCTCAGGTGGAGATAGTACTTGTTTTGCAGCTACAAATAACCTCCTTGTCCCCTTTTCATAAGTGATGAATACTGGCACACTGGTGGTTTGAGTCTCATGCACCTCTGATTGTTTTGAAGGCCCTCCTTCCTCTTTAGAAACTGATTGGGTCACTTGAGGACTTGTGAAAACCTCATGTGAAATGAAATCATCCCATGAAACATTCAGCAAGCTCAGCTAATGCAAAACCACAATCTTGATCAATGCAAAGTGATAAATGTTGTTGTGTTGTTGATGAGGAAGTTTTATTTTCACTAATGTGGTCATTTTCTCAATATTTCTGCATAGAAATAGGGGAGGTTCATCATCCTCACCCTAATGAAATGCATCAATAATCCAATATGGTATGTGTACAAGTGATAAAATCTCCCTTCATAGCTGAAGTATTTGATAATTAGCTTCATGAGTGGAGCATATGTGTCCTGTAGGTATCTGAAAGGGAAAACCCTATTGATCTACTTTTGATAACTAGCCTTGATATAAGGCTCATAATTTTCTTTGTCCACAAGTTGTCCTTTGTTCCACTGTTCGCCCACATTCAGAATACCTATTGCTTTAGCTATAGTTTCAGGTGTCAAAGTGAAGGTAACACCTACTAAACTGACCTGGCCATTGTGAAGCTGGAAAGCAAAAAATCTAGCAAGCTCATGGTGGTATTTCACTCTTCCACCATCTCACAAAACTGGTAGCAAGACTAATGTTTGAAACAAGCTACTGCAAGAGGGCAAGCCAATAGCTCTGTAAGTGTAGTGGGCTCCTCTCAGATGTGTTTTCCTCCCTTGTGAGGTTTTCTTGGTGCATGAATTTCTTGGGAGGAAGCACTCACTGTTTCCTCATCCCTTTCATAAGGTGAATCTGTTTCCATGTTTGCCACTGTATGGTGTTTCAATGATGAGTATGAAAATATTTTAAATGATGAACAATTGTTTGTTGTTTAATGAAAGGGATTGATGAGTGGGACTATGAATGAGGGGCTGTGATGCTAGTTGTAGGGTTATTTAGGAGTGGCGGGATTTTGGGAATGCGAATTAGGGTTTGGGAATAATGGGAATTTGTTAGGTATTAGGGTTTTGGGGATGAGGGGGGTAGGATGAATGTGAATGAAGGAGGGGTAAGGGATATGAAATGAGGGGAGTGTAGTGGAGGAATGTGAAAATGATTGCAGGGAGCAAACACCCTGGGTGAAGATAGCATTTGCCTATGATCTGATGAAGGAAACAAGACCCCTTCCACCTCAGGTGGAGATAGTACTCGTTTTGCAGCTGCAAATAACCTCCTTGTCCCCTTTTCATAAGTGATGAATACTGGCACACTGGTGGTTTGAGTCTCATGCACTTCTAGTTGATTTGAAGGCCCTCCTTCCTCTTGAAAAACTGATGGGGTCACTTGAGGGCTTGTGAAAACCTCATGTGAAATGAAATCATCCCATGAAACATTCAACAAGCTCAGCTGATGCAAAAACACAATCTTGATCAATGCAAAGTGATAAATGTTGTTGTATTGTTGATGAGGAGGTTTTCTTTTCACTAATGTGGTCATTTTCTAAATATTTCTGGATATGAAATAGGGGAGGTTCATCATCCTCACCCTAGTGAAATGCATCAGTAATCTAGTATGGTATGTGTACAAGTGAGAAAATCTCCCTTCACAATTGAAGTATTTGACAATTAGCTTCATGAGTGGAGCATATGTGTCCTGTAGGTATCTGAAAGGGAAAACCCTACTGACCTACATCTGATAGCTAGCCTTGATATAAGGCTCATAATGTTGTTTGTCCACAAGCTATCCTTTGTTCCACTGTTCGCCCACATTCAGAATACCTGTTGCTTCAGCTATAGTTTCAGGTGTCAAAGTGAAGGTAACACCTGCTAAATTGACTTGGCCATTGTCAAGATGGAGAACAAAAATTCTAGCAAGCTCATGGTGGCATTTCACTCTTTCCACCATCTCACAAAACTAGTAGCAAGACTAATGTTTGAAACAAGCTATTGCTAGCTCTGTAAGTGTAGTGGGCTCCTCTAGGATGTGTTTTCCTCCCTTGTGAGGTTTTCTTGGTGCATGAATTTCTTGGGAGGAATCACTCATTGTTTGCTCATCCCTTTCATAAGGTGAATCTGTTTCCATGTTTGCCACTGTATGGTGTTTCAATGATGAGTATGAAGAGATTTTAAATGAAGAATAATTGTTTGTTGTTTAATGAAAGGGATTGATGAGTGGGACTGTGGTTGAGGGGTTGTGATGCTGGTTGTAGGGTTTTTTATGAGTGGCAGGATTTTGGGAATGTTAGTTAGGGTTTGGGAATAGTGGGTATTTGTTAGGTATTATGGTTTTGGGAGGGGGGGGGGGGGGGGTGTAGAATGAATGTGAATGAAGGAGGGGTAAGGGATATGAAATGAGGGGAGTGTTGGAGGAATGTGAAAATGATTGCAGGGAGAAAACAACAACAATGAAAATTTTTGAAAACCCTAGACAACATTTTCAATGGACTATGCAACAAAATAGGATTTTATCTTTCACCTATTGAAACACCATGAAAGATGATCAAAACCTTTTCAATGGCAATATGAGAGCTTCCACTTACTTGAAAGAAATAATTTTACAAGATTTGGGAGCTTTGAAAAGTCGATTTGATGAAATTCAGGCTTGGAAGGCAGGTGCGTCACGCCCAGACAGAGGTGCGCCATGGTGCTCAGGTGCACCGCGCTCGTTAGGTTTTCAATGTGATTTCTACACTTTGTGTTCCATGCCTCAACCCAGGTGCGTGCGCCCAGTAAGCTTTGCAAATTTTGCTGCAAATCGCCTTCCTTCATCTAAAAATCGCAATTTTGACTTGTTCTTTTCTATTTAACATAAGAAACGAAGCCTTTAACATGAGAAACACTTTATATTCAAGGGACTTTAATTTTTCACTTACAAAAACCCACTTTTCTAATGTTTACCTTTCACTTTGGCTTTTAAAACTCTGTTTTGGCAGTTTGACTTGTTTTTTGAAAATTGATGGACTAATTCTTTGAATCTCTTGTCTCTTTTGTAGGAGTTGAAGTGCAGGAGCTTGGCAAGGTGACCAGGGTTGCATTTCTAGACTTATTACATATAGGAAGAATAAAATTACATGAAAATTATCTACATAAAAGAAAAAACTATGTTTTTCCTCAAAACAGGGTTTTGAGGAAAAATCAATCACTGAACATGTGATTATTGAAATTTTTTATGCTGGGAACTTATTTGACCTCCTCATGTGCCTGCTGACCATTATTGAGCTTTTACAAGACTTTAATGAAAAACCCTAGACCTAATGAGACCTAAAAACCCTAAAAATGGCTTTGACAAATGTAAAGATATAAAATGACTGTAAATGACCTGAATTTGTGAAAATAGGCCAGCAGGTAAAGACCATGAGGGAAAATTGATAATATGCCACTTCCATCAGATGATCCATGATCCTAATGGAATGTGGCTGATCAAATGAGACACCTGAAATGCAATGCAACAAGAGAATTTTGATCACTGATGGAGGGATGAAGATATCAACATTAACACATACTGACTTCTACACTAGCTAGGTGTGATGCATACTGATTTGGCCTTCTGTAGGGTGTGATGAGCGAGGATGGACAAATTTCCTAGACAGTTTGCTAAGTGGATGCTCAGGGAGTCTTCTACAAACTTCTCCTATGACACTTGCCTCTCTGAATGCGCCCAGGGTTGAGTAAGAGGTCCAAAAAATCTCCAAGTGGAATCAATTGTAACAAGTGGAATGATACTAATCAAAACCCCAAAGATGACTCACACCCTTGCACACATCTATAAATGGATCCCTCATATAAGAGATCTAGAGGCTGGAATATTGTGAATTGCAAGGAAGTGCTGATAGTTTGTGTTTGAGATAAGAGCATTGTATTGTTTTTGTGATCTTGCTATTTCATGAGGTGAAGAGGGTTTGATGCTGGGAGGATGATGCTAGATTAGACAACTGGGTTGTAATTCTCACTTCTATTTAATAAAGTTCTTCAAGTTTTCTTCCATATAAATGTGCACTTGTGAATGTTATGATTTGTGTATGCCAATGTATGTTCATTATACATCTAATTCTGTAGTGTTTATGTTACAATAGATCAAGATTCTTTGATGGTTCTTTGCTACTGTGTTTCTACAGGTACTCTTCAAGCGGGATAAGTACGGAGAGGAGTTGCGAGCTCTGTGAAGGGGGAGAAAGATCAAGCAAAGGATTAAATGAAAGTTACAGGTTTGTCCTCTCATCCTTATCTTATGTATTGTGCATAGAATAAATCATTGAATTACTTTGAACTATTGCTTCTAGGGTAGCTACCAAACCTAGAGGGTTATTCGATCGAAAAGACACTAGTTTTCCAAGAAACAATGTGGGCTATGGATTTTAGGGAAAATGATGGAAATGAGGGAGATGAGTGTGGGAAATGGTTGGGTGAGGTGTATGAAGTGTGTACAAGGGTGTCAGGGTAAGAAAATAGGAGTTTTGTCACTGAAATGAAGCAAACACCAAGAAAAGCCAAAAACACAGTGAAAAAACCTAGGAGAGGGATTTCACCATTTGCTAAAGGAAAATGACTATATGAGAGTTGATGAGAGGTTATAATTTATTTATTAGAGCCTATGGAACCTATATAATTCTGATCGAACCTTTTTTTTTTCTCCTTTACCCCCCAAAAACAAAAACACAATGTGTTAGCAAAAGCATAATGTGCTCAGGCATAAATGCATCATGCTAGCTAGTTAGGGCTTGATGATGGAAATATGAAAGCTCTGAAGGCTAAGATGAGGCTCAATGGTGGATGAGAGCTCTAGGAATATGGAATGATGTGTTTGAATGATATGGATGGTTTTTTATATCTTGGAAAGTCGATTTTTTCTTTGGTAGTGGCATGACATCACATGTGCTTTTTAAGAAAGGATGTGATGAGATAGTGTACTACAACTAATAACTTTATTAGGCAGGTTACATCACCATGAGGGGTGAAATGTACCTTTGAAACCTTTTTTAAACATTTTCCCCCTAATTCCTAACTCCCATGATGGTGACTACGGTGATGACATGACTCCTCTATGACTTTTGATGACCTGACCTAATGATGACACCAAATGCATATGCAAAATCATGATTTGGAACTTTGAACCCTTAAAGTATGCATGACTATGATCTAATGATTAAAATGATGACCAAGACACTCTTTTGATGCCCTATCACAAGGAGTGATGACATGACCATGATGGCATTTTAAGACCTTGAAAATGGAGGGAGTAGTAATGACACATAGGACATGACTAATGACTCATTTGATAACCAAGAGGTATCAAATTGTACCTGAAATTTTATTTGAAAATATAACAATTTGACCTAAGACTCTATCAATCACATGAGGTGAGTACATTTGATCACTGGAACTAATGGACACTAACATTGTCTCCAAATGGGGATGGAAGCTCCTTTAGGAGGTGTCAAGAACACCGTAGACTAGGTAGCCTCAACCATTGGGAAATGGAGTCAAAATAAAACACTTGACACTCAAATAACTAACTCACTAAATTGAGAAAAATTGACTTGACTTGAATTTACAACTTCAGAAAGAAAACAACAGTTGATCAGAGAAGCCTTATGACCATCTCCTCAGGCATAAAACTTCTTTGATAGCTTATGTTAGAGCCTATATTGACCTCAGGCTGAATGGAGGTAATCCTAGGATAACCATAAACCAAGCTTAACCTGGTAGCTAGCCCTACTACGTTGGAAGAGGGCTCTCTCCTTGTCACTCCCAGTCAAGATGACTGGATCAAATATGGATTTTAGGCTACGTATAGTAGCTCTAGGGTTTCTGATTGACTTTGTTTGGGTTTTTGCTGGATCAAATGCAGCAGGCAGCTTTGGGTTTGGGAAATCAAGTCAGGAATGTAGGGTGTTCTATGGGGCGAGGTGGGTAGGTGTTTTAGAACTCGAAATTGAGTGAGATGGAAGGTCTAATAATGGTGAGGTGCTTAGGATGGTGAGCATGCAAAGATCATGATTCCTCTTCAAATAGTAGAAAAAATAAAAAACTAAATGGATTCCCAAGGCAGAGCACTGTAACCAATGTATTCTCCCTACCTATCTTGATTTCATTTAGTTAGAAGAATGAATAATATTGTGGCACACATAACACATGAGAAAAACTAATAAAAGAATAAGAAACTATGCAAAAACACTTTAGCACAAGTATCCCACAAAGATAGCTGCAAATCTTAGTTTATTTCCTTGCCAAATTGTTGTAAAGATGTACAATGTAACTCAGAGAATCTAAGAGAGTCCAATATTTGCTAATGACTGAAAAAATACATAATATAGACATGAAAACACCTATTCTAGCCATCATGGGTCGAATTCAAGAGATAAGGAACTGTTACAACCATTTCCAAACAAGGAACAGGAATATAGGCAATGGAACAACTTGCCTCTATAAACATGGAACTGATTCATTGACCCCCCAAACCACCTCAAAATGATGAATCTACCCTCTAATATCATTTCACAATTAAATTTACATATCATAGCATTAATTACAATCATACATTCATCCATTAAGAGAGAAAAAGTCAATTTGCAAAGAAACTAGGTGAAAACTAGATTTTTGGGTAAATTGGCTCTATGCGTAGCGCCACTGGCCAAGTGCATAGTACCGCTTCACAACCACTTTTGGAGGCCTTCCCCTTAGACAAAGTGAGCCCAAGATATCTCATTGGAAAGATCTTCCTATCTAGTTTCCGAAAACTCTTGAATTGTTGCATTTGGATGTCATTTCCCCCCTCAAAAGTGAAATCTCCCAACGCTGCTTCTATGTGTCCAAAAAGAGGCAGAGAGGTGATTTTTTGATAGTTTTTTGACCTTTTGGTGACCAAATTTTTCTCCCAGATTATTGATATTTTTTGGGTTTGATGTCCTCATCATGATTAATCTAGATATGTAAACCATTCCTTCAAAATTTCCTCCAGTGAAAAGCGTAGTGCCACCAAGGGCAATTTTCTGTGTTGGAAAATTTCAAAATTTCAAAATGACAAAAACTTATCAAAACTTGCCCAGATTTGGCACAAGGAACCACCATTAGTTGCTTTGATGGGTTAGTGAGGCTTCAGCCAATATTTTCAACTTGTCTTGCTCCTTTTTTCTCTTTAAGGCCTTCCTCAACCTAGCCTTAAGCTTCCTCATTCTTATGTTGCAAATTTTGTTCCGGGTCATGTAGTGGTATGCCATGTGGTGAAACATCTTCTTGTCTCTGTTGGCCTTCTCAATCAGCCCCTCAAGGTGTATATTAACCCTCTCAAGCTGTGTTTCTCGGTCATTCTCAATCTCTTGTTCAATTGAAGTCAACTTAACCTTGGCCTTGTTAGCCTTTTGCATGTTCTCCTTGATCATTTGCAGCTCCATGAGGACTTGCTTGTCACTCAATTGTTTGTTTTCTTTCTCTACATATTTAATGACCCATTTATCCCTCTCTAGGTTGTCAGACAAAGCTTGTATCTCAGCCTCTTGTTCTTTATTGATCATGCCTTTGGCAATTTTTGGATCTTGAGCTTCTAAGTCAATGACATCAACTCCATGTGTCTCCTCATGATCAACAAGATCACAATCTCTTTCTTGCTCTTCTCCAAGATCCTTCATATGCATATTTTTCTTGCCTTTACCTTTGCACTTGTGTTTCTTCTCAACCTATACTTGTTTAGCTAAAGAAGAAGGCAAAGCCCCTTCCACTCCTTATGGAGATAGCATTTTCATGTAGCTTGATGATGAAGGCGAGACCCCTTCCACACCTTGTGGAGACAATAGTCTCCTGACAGCTGCAAAAAGTTTCCTAGTGCCTCTCCCATATGTCACAAAGACTAGAACTCCAACAGTTTTAGTCTCTTTGACCTTTTCATGTCCTGAAGGTCCACCTTCTTCATCAGGAACTGATGAAAAGATTTGAGGGCCTTTGAAAATCTCATGAGAAATGAAAAACTCCCATGGCATGTTAATAAGGTTCAACTGATGTAAAACGATGATTTTAATTAAGGAGAAGTGGTAAATGTTATTCAACTACTGGGGATATGGCTTTACAAAAAGTGCCATCTTCTCAATGTTTCTGAACATGAAGTAAGGGATATTCATCATCCTTACTCTAGTAAAATGCATCAACAGTCTAATGTGGTAAGCATACAATTGGGAGAACCTACCTTCACAAATAAATTACTTGATGATGATCTTCATCAATGGAGCAAACCTATCTTCCAAGAAATTAAAGGGGAATACTCTCTTGAGTTTGTCTTTGTACCTAGCCTTGCTGTAAGGCTCATAGTACTCCCTGTCAATATCCTTACCTTTGTTCCACTTTTCACCCACATCTGGAATACCTATATCCTCTAAAATAATAGTTGGTGACAAAGTGAATGTGACTCTAGCAAGGTTTACTTCATTGTTATCCAAATATGTCACAAACAACCTTGCTAATTCATGATGAAATTTAACCCTTTCCACCATTTCATAAAACCAAAACATGACTGGTGTTTAAAACAAGAAATGGCAAACGGGCAGGCTTGCAGCTCCCTGAAACTGGTAGGCTCCTCTCTAATATGTCTTCCTCCTTTATGAGGCTTCTTGTGCTATATGTTTCTTTCCTTGGAACTGTCACTAAGGTGTCTTCTTCATGCTCATATTCACTGCCTCTCTCCATTTTTTTTATAGTTGTATTCTCTTGTGGTCAGTGAAGAGATAGGGTGAATGAATGTAAGATGAGTATGAAGAGATTTTATAGGTAAGTAGGTGAGAGTGAATGAGAGTGTGAATAGGATGTAGGGAGTGAGTAGGGTTTGGGGATAGTGTAGGGTTTGGGGTGTATGTATAGGGTTTGGGAATTGGGGAAAATATATGAGGGAATGATGTTTAGGAAATTTTATATGAGGGAATGGGTTTAGGGAACAACAAATGGATGAGATAGGACAACAATGAATGAGTTAGCTTTAAAATTTATGAGAGAGTTTGGTTAAAACTAGGGTTTGACTTCTTAAGAGACAAAATCACCAAGGACTAATGCAAAAACACTTTTCAACAAGAATGATTGAGTTACTTACTTGCAAAGAGGTAATTTCGAAGTTTTGAGGCAAATTGGGGTGATTTGGAATGATTTGGAGCTTAGATTCCAGGTGCGCAATGCCTCACTTAGGTGCATAGCGCCAATTAGGTGTGTAGCGCCCGTTAATTTTTACACTGAGGAAAATCTTCCAGGTGCATAGCGCTGGTCTGAACTTGTCCAAAAATGCAGCACTTGCACACTTTTACTCAATGTCGCTTCAAAATCGCCTTTTAGCTCATGATTTTCAACTCAAACAATGAAATGATCAATAGAGGGATAATATTTATATGGTTTTTCGACTTTTTGTTTTTTATGTACAAAACCCACTTTGTAATGTCTATTTGCCTTTTTCAAATACTCTATTTTTATGATATTTGACTTTTTGCTTGGATAGGTGAACTAATGCTCAATTTCTTTGACTTTTTGTAGTGGCATGTACTTGGTAATATCACCAAGTGACTAGGAGCAGCATGAAGCCATTTATTACATATAGGATCAATAAAATTACATGAAATTTACAAATAATATACCAATGCTCTGTTTTCACCTCTGTTAGCTTCCTGCTGCAGCAGGTTATTCATTTTTCATGATTGGCATTTTACAGGCCAAATATGTCGTACTTTGCTTGCTGCAATGCTTCATATTTGTTTAGTAGTCTCCAAGTGAAAAAGGCTACTTCAAGTTAATCCAATTGCCTTCAAATTTTGTAAAGTTATCCCGGTATCGCCGTTTTTCAGTTAAAGGGAGGTCCAAACAGTTTAATCTTGGTCTCCCTAGGTTTAAATTTCCTGTTTTAGAATATAGAGATTATAAATCTGTCCAAACAATTTAATCTTGGCAGATTCTTAGATAGGTAGAGAAGCAGAGGAGCCCAACAACTTAATCTGGGCTCTGGAAGAAATCAGGGTAGTATGTAGATAGGAAAGCATCAAAAGAAAAATGAATGACGGGTTTGCAAGTCTAAGTGTACCCCTAAACAAAAGAAGAAAAAATGCTAGGTAAGTAGGCTGAGTAGGTAGTTCTGAGGTTGTTGAATTGCTGACCAGTTCCAAGTTTTCAGGTGTCATATCATTCAGGACATAATCAGCAAGGATTTGTATGCAAGAAGCTCAAAAGAGGTATAACTGTCTCCCCTCCTCTGTTCTCCCCAATCATTAACTAACTTCCCCAAAAGAGTTCAAGATCTGCTTGACACCTCTTAAGTTCCATCATCTTCATAACACTGGCTTAAGTAAAGATATGCTTTACTCAAAGTTGTTCCATATTTTCTCCTAAAGTATGGTCCTACCCCTTGTAACAACCTAAGCTCTCCCGAACTTAGCGCTTTCTTACCAATCTCCATATTAACCACTAACGTTATTATTTAGCTTCCTATTCTTCCCATTCCCTTATTAATATTAAGTAAAATCCCCCTATGTAATATCCCTCCCCCTAGTTGAAAAATAACCATAAGTACTCCCGGGAATTGCTCAGTTTATCTGAAACTCAGCAAGAACCCTTGACCTCCAAAACCACCTCCCAGATACAATGGACTCCTTCCAAAGTATAAAATCCCTCTGAGAAAATCAGACCCCTTCCGAAACCTCCAATGCCCTTCACACCCATTAACTTGCTCTTTCCTCCCAAAACTTGCACTCTATAGAACCTTAAAGCCTGAATCGCATCGCAACATTGCACTTTCATCTCCATGCAGGTCATGACCCATCCATCTCCGCCGACGTGATATTGCGATATCGCCGATCGACTGTCGCAAGCACCGAGTCTCCAACTCAAAAACCCCCTGTCTCCGCCCGACGCGATATTGCGATATCGCCGATCAGCGGTCGCAAGCGCTGAGTGTCTAACCTAAGCACCCTCGTTCCCTGCCGACGCGATATCGCGATATCGCATCGGAGTTTCTTCATCACATTACCTCCAATATCAGCACTTCACCACGTCGCTCTATACCAGGGACCCACAACTGACGTCATCCACCGTACAGCCGACGCCATGCTTACGTCAGCAGCCAGAAAGCCGAAAACTTCGCGCAGGAAGAAAAATCGCACTTCGGAGCTCCAGATCAAGAAACAGAGGTAGTTCTGATGCGCGATTAGCGCGAAGCGCTAATCGCGAATCGCTACGGGAAATAGGCCATTTCGAGGAATCTTCTGATTTCCTAGCCCATTGCGCGCCGAAAAAGCCCGAAGATCGCCCAGTCGTGCCAAAAGGATCTGGTTTAAAGACAGCAGCAGATCAATCACAGAGTTTAAAGTGTATCAGATCAAATCATCAGGCATCAATGTAGCGGCAAAGAGTATCAGTCGACGGCGGGAGTCATCAATGTAGCGGCAAAGAGTATCAGCAAATATCTTGAGCAGCAGCCTGAAGCAGGAGAAAATTTAATATCTTCCAGAAGATTCATAGAAAGAGGGTGAAACTACTTGAAGCGCTCAAATCGTAATTATTACACATTTAATTCACACCAGAGCCGAACTGCAGTCCCCAAAGCACAATCACTCCAGCAGCACCGCATCTGGTCCCCAAAGGCCACCTCGTCACCTATTCCGATCTAGCTGCCCCCAACGCAACCAAAAAGATTTACTTGCATTTAATTCCAGCAAACACTTAGATTTTTGAAGAGTTCTAAGCAGACTTGTTGAGGTCACTTGTAATGATGTCTTTTCGATATTTTGTTTATAAATACCACCCTGAGCAATGTTGTGAGGGGTTGGTTGGTTGGTAGTAGTTGTTGGTTAGTCTTCTTTCCAGCATTTTCTCCGAGCAAAGACTCGCTCTGTAACTGTCATAATTTCCATAATCAAAGATTGTTGAAAGCATGGATTGCGAAACTACTTGATGTTTTCTCTTGGCCAAGGAATGATCACGGAATTCCTATGCTTCTACATGATCCAATAAGTGTTCCTCTCCTCTGTTTAATTTGATGTTTTTTACCACCTTTTCGCCTTTCTAAATTGCAGGAAAAAAGAATAGCTAAAGATTTGTTTCATTACACCTTAAGTTCAATTTCTTTGTTTTTCAATGTTTTCTTCAGAGACAGTTATGAGCTTGTATTCTTAAATGATCTGGTTTACGCTGTTTCCTTCACATATGAGTGCATGTCTTAGGAATTCTTAACTGCTCCTGGATCCCATTCATAAATTTCTCCCCTTTGTCAGCATGATGAAATGATTCTCCTTTGCCTTTCATCCCTGATGTCCACTCCGTACTTTCAGCAGACAGAAAATTGTATCCTGTGTGGCTATCCCGCTCTGTATCCCTTTGTGACCAAGAAAATGCTCGCAAGCCTCAATCTATGACTCCATGCCCAATGGTTCGAAACTTATCACACCTTATCGTGCCTCTTTGTTCGAGAATCCTACCTTCTTTCCAATCACAATCAACACTCCCTTGAAGTCAGAAAGCTAGCCTAAAATCATCAACTAAGGTTGAATCCAAAGGAGAGAGCCCTCTCCGATTGCAGGTGGGCTAGAACCTACAATCAGAAGATTGGTTTGTGGTTACCTCGGCCGTATCCCTATTAGGAGCCTAGGGACAACCTGAGTGATAACAGCTGCTACCCAAGGACCAACTCGAGAACGAAATTTCCGGTGTTCAGGTTCTCTGGTTTTTTTCACATAAGTTTTTCATCAATTTTCTACATGATTCTAGTGTATTTATCATAAAATAGGTTGCCATACAAAATGCAAAATTTCATTGTAATTTTTGGAAAATTTCCTGACACAAATTAATCATTGAAAGACCAGTTTAACAGTTTTAGAATTTGGATTTAATTATCATAGAAATTCTACTCTATAATTTTTCATGGAAATTTTTTATTTTATTATATGATTTTTTGAATTAATCTGAGAAAGAAAGTTTAAATTTTATACAAAGGAATGTTTATATTATTTATCTTGTTTTTATATTATTTTATTCTGTCATGTTTGGATGTTTAATTTTTATAAGAAAAGCCTAATTATTTGGACGAGGGAAATGTTTGTTTTTTTTTCTTAGAAATTTATGTTATAGATGTTATAATATTTGGTGTTTTTTTTATAATATTTTCTCATAATAAAGGCTATATTTATAATAACATCTTTGAGTGTGCCAAGAACAAAAAGAAATAAACTAATAACTTCTACCAAATATAAAAAAAAATAAGAAAATTAGATTTTAATATTTTATATGTGTTATGTTCGTGAACTCATTTTTTATAAAAGTCATTACAATTAGTAGTTTATAATTATAAATTTTCATTTTTTGACTCAATGCAGCCAACTAACACTGCCAGCATATTTAATGAGACTTTTGAATCCCTGAAAATCTTTTCAGGTATGTAGTTTGTCTTTGTTTTTCAATTTTTATATATATCTTTATTTTTACAATTATTTTTTTTGGGTGAAACTATTTAAAAAATTTAGTTCCTCTACACAAAAATATTGAATGTAATTTTTGAACATTTACATAGTTCATGCACATTATGTTTTTTGTTTGAAATTTATTTCATAAATGTTGTTTTTAATTGAATTGGTATTGAAGTTATTTAAATAGAAAACATGATACGATATAGTATGTATATTTCAATTTCTGTACGTTAAATCTTATTGTTAAATTTAATTACAACAATATCTACATTCATTATTTTCATGTAAACAATATCTACATTCATTATTTTCAAGTAAGAGAAATTATAAATCTAATGGGAAAAGATTAAAAAATAATTGTAAAAATAAATATTAAATTTCATGTAAAAATCACTTTAAAAATAAAACCTTCATAAAAAATTCCCTAACGAGTAAAGATACCTGTCAAATTTAACCCCTGGTTGAAAGATTGCTCACGGGACCCGGAATTTTGGGGGGCGAAAACAGAAACCAAGCCATTCTTCCGGGGAGCTAAACTACTCCATTAATCCGTTTAAGAGATTGGATTTCATATCTCTGTATTGATGATATGACTTGAGTCACATTTCACGACTCAAAACTTGGCCATTTATTGATTTATTGTCTTTTTCATTTTATGGTTAAACCAGGAATGATATTAAATGAGCATGATAAAAATGCAGGTTACTTTAATATTATCAGTTAAAAAATTGAAATAACCCTGTATAAAGATAGCTATACCGCTACAGATCACTGCTCCCATAATTTCTCTGTGCTTCTGAAACCCTTATTTCATCTGCAAATTGCGTCCATAGCACCGGCGATCACATCCATTCTGATCTCTGTTTTCCAATTTGCAATGGCTGCATCATCCTCCACGACTCACGACTGCTTGGTCCAACAACAGTCAGTGTTACGAGGTATTTATAAGCCACCGTGGCGTTAATACGAAGAAAACTTTCGTAAGGTCTCTTTACCTTCGCTTCTCGAACGCGGATTGAGGGCCTTTCTGGATGAGGACGAGATGCAACCGGGATACAAAAGTTCTTCTCATCTAAAAGACGTCATCAGAACCGCCTCAGTCCATGTGGCGATCTTATATGCCCGATATGCTGAATCATATTGGTGCCTGACTGAGCTTCTACAGATGTTGGGGTCAGGGGCTCCTGTAATTCCAGTGTTTTACGGCGTTACGCCCGCTGAGGTTCGGTGGACGCGGGGTAAAAGCGGAAAATATGCCCAAGCCTCACAAATGCTGGCAGAGAAGAAAACTTATGACCCGCAAACTCGGGAAGAGAAGTTGCGATATGACTCCAGCGTTATTGAAAATTGGAGGAACGCACTTACTAAGGTTGCAGACCTCAGCGGTTTCGAATTGGAGGAACACAATATTGGGTGAAAACACAACCTTCTATTTCCATATCGTAGTATTTCATGTTTGATAAATTTAAATAGACGTTTGTTTGTCGCTGATTCTCTTTATTTTTTCTCTGAATAACTAGTGAGGAGGTCGAAGTAGAGCTGGTAGAGAGAGTGGTTAAATGTCTGTGGGAAAAGCTGAAAAGGCTAGACTTGCACGTAGCCAGATTCCCAACAGGTTTGGACGAGAAAGTGAAAGATTTTGAAGATACAATCCTATTGCAACAACAGCCGAGCGGGAGATATTTTCAAGAAAATAAAGGCCTATTGCAGCAACGGTCGAGCGGGGGAACCCTGATCTTAGGGATCTGGGGTTTAGGTGGCATAGGAAAAACAACGTTGGCTAAAGAATTCTTCAATAGGAAGAAATCAGAGTATCATAGATCATGTTTTTTTGGATAATATCAAAGATAATGCAGAGAAAAGCGATTTAAATTCGCTGCAGAAACAACTTTTTAAAAGCTTGACTTTGAAAGAGCCAATAGAGAGTGTTGATAAAGGTGAAGAGATGCTCAAAGAGCCTCTCAAATCTAGTAACGCTTTAATGATACTAGATGATGTAGATCAAGTAAATACACTCTTGCCTGTTGAAATCCATGACCTCCACTCTTATAGCTTAATATTGATTACATCCAGAGATAAGCAGGTTCTCATAAACTAAGGAGTCAGAAACTCATCCATTTATAAGTTAATATGGCTTGACCCAGATCAATCACGAGTTCTTTTCTGTTCCTATGCCTTCAGCCAGCCCAATCCACTCCTAGGATTTGAATACCTAGTAGATCGATTCTTAAAAGCTTGTAAGGAATTGCCCCTATCTTTGAAAGTATTTGGGGCACTCCTTTATGGAAGAGACAAATCTGAGTGGGAAGATGAATTGGAGGGTCTGGAACAGATGGTTAACGTCAAGATATACAAAACGTTTAAAAGAAGTTATGATTCACTTGACATAGAGGAACAAAATATTTTCTTAGACATTGCGTTTTATTTCATAGTAACAGACAGCGATACAGCAATAGGAATATGGAACCGATGCGGCCGGAGAGGAAAGCGGGGATTTCAAAATCTACAAAACAAATGTCTTGTGGAATTGGACAGTTGGAACAGGATAGATATGCATGACCATGTTCGGGATTTAAGAGTAGTCCTTGCTGAGTCTTCATTTCCTCTTCGACTTTGGCGTCTGACTTATAACGTCGTTAGCAAGTTGTTATCTTCTGTAAGTGTTCAGTTGTTCACTCCTTTATAGATTATGACTTGTTGATTGATTCTTGAATGGAGAAATAATAGTGATTGCTTTTCAACCATGATAGGAAATGAGTTTTGTGCGGGGAATTCGGATGGTTCATGGTGAAGATGGTGGTCATGATGTATTTGACCTTGTTGATATTGAAAATGATCTCTTGGAAAGCATTTTCAGTAGGTTGCGAATTCTTGATACTGAAAGTGCTCTGTTGGAGCGCATTTTGAGGAGGGTTGAGTTACCAGATATCTTGTGGTTCTGCTGGAAAAGTTGTCCCCACTCTTTGCTGCCTTCCTGGGTTCCAGTGAAAAATTTAAGGGTTCTAATAATGTCCGAGAGTGTATTAAACACTTTGTGGCAAAGGGAAGGCCAATCACAGGTAAATAGGAATTTGTTGTGTAACCGTTTACATGTTTATCATGACACAATGTCTCTAAGTAGCTATTACTAACCTACATCATTATCTTTCTCATAGATAAAACGTGTGGAACATTTTGCTGTTGCAGGCTCCTCAGTTGCCCGTATGTTTGGAGGAATTGTGGGTAGATGGATGTAAACACCTGAAGAGCATTCGGGGGTTGTATTGGGCGAGAAAGCTTCGAATCTTACATGTTAGTGGGTGTCTTGAGTTAAAAGAACTACCAAGTATGGTGACATTGAAATCATTGGAGGATTTATGGACAGATGGATGTAATCAGCTGAAGAGCATCAGGGAGTCGTATTGGGCGAGAAAGCTTCGAATCTTAAATGTTAGTGGGTGTCTTGAGTTAAAAGAACTACGAAGTATGTGAACATTGGGATCTTTGGAGGAGTTGTGGGCAGATGGATGTGCGCAGCTGAAGAGCATCAGTGGGTTGGAGCAGGCTACCGAGCTACTAATCGTTAGTGTTAGCGGGTGTTTGAGTTGAAAGAACTACCAAGTATGGAAACATTAGTATCGTTGGAGGAGCTGTTTGCAGTTGGATGTGAGAAGCTGTGGGGCATCAAGGGATTGGAGCACGCAACAAAGCTTCGACTTTTGAATGTTGATTGGTGTCTTGAGTTTGTGTTGGATTTAGAGACGTCTAATTACAATAATTAGGTTGGACATGAGTGCATTATGATTATGATATCAAATACTGTCAGCAAGATTACGTTTATGTAATGATTAAATATGCCAAATAATGTGATTAATTAAGTTATGGCATTAAACATATTTAAATAAGGATTTGGATACAAATACATATAGAATAATGTTAATCAATTATAATTGATAATGGACCGATTATAATTGATTGAAATAATAGCAATAATAAATTTCTTGACAGCCGAAATCGGCTGCCCTAGGATTGGGGCTGAAATTTAGCTGTCAATTGACAGCCAAATTTCGGCTACCCTAGGATTGGGGCTGAAATTTAGCTGTCAATTGACAGCCAAATTTCGGCTGCCATAGGATTGGGACTGCTATAAAAGAGCTGAGTCTCCAAGGCTTGCAATCACTCAGAAAAATTAGTCTGCTCCATTGAAGACTTGATACTCTATCAAGGATTGCCAGAGAAAAGGATTGCAAGCTCTTGGAAGGATTCAAGAGCCAACAACTCAAGTCAAGACCAGGAGCTTTAGAAGATGGAAAGTAAGTTACACTATGCATTATTTTCAATTTCTTATAAGTTCCGCTGTGCATTATTTTCAATTTCTTACAAAGGAGTAGATCTTGGTTAGGGTTTAAAGTAATTAGGAAAACCCACAAAGTAAATCTAACCATTGGTATCAGAGCACCCTTATGTAAGAATTGCAGTTTATTTCGGTTTTAATGATCTCTGCCTAAATCTTTCGAGCAATTATTTTCTGTACATTTTGGTGGTTTGTGGTTTGCTGTCCAAGTAAAATACGAGACTGCCCCCTGAATTCACAGGCGGCTACACCGACAGTCTTTTAAATACCGCCGGTGGAATTATATATTAGTTTGATTTTGGAATGAGTGACAGCCCACGGCTATTTCTATTTTCCATTCTGACGCCGTTGTGTTGTCTAGAACAACGTTGAATTTCTTCGCTCCACATTTTAAAATTCTTCATGATAAAGCCGCACAAACATGAGATTGACTATGATTGGTCGTTTTCCACAGTTATTTTTCGAAGGATCCAATTGGGTTTTAGCTCTGTTTCCCATAACATTAAAAACCCCAGAAAAATTCTTGTAATACAATGTCAAAATGATAACAAGGGTAGGTGTTTAACGGAGCATCCCTTAGAAATGGCTGCCTTCTGTTTCATTTTTTACTAAAGTTCAGCTGATCCAAGTGCGAGTGCGATCCTTTTACACTGAACATCGCCTTTTTCTCTTTATATAAACCCATATCCATCTCTGTTTTGTTTATATGACTGTGAATAGAATTTTGTAGCCTACTTTGTGAGCAGAATTCGTATACTGTTATATGTGGAGGTGGCCTAATTTTACTTCATGCGTTTTCCAAGCTTTAAAAATGAAATACAATTGTAGAATTGAGGCTTCTGTGATCCATTATAGTTGTAAGAAGAGCTTCGGCATAAATCACATGAGAAAGACTTTTGTCGACGCGTTTCGAACCAACTAGTGTGGTTCATCGTCAGGACAAGTTGAAGACAGATCTGGCCTAGCATGTTAAATAGCAGAGCAGAGACTCCAACGGCTACAAAACGGCTATATTTGACCCTAGGACCAAGGTAAAAATTGTATTAATAAATTTAATATTCTTATGATTTTTATAATATTAATATAATTTAATTTCTAGAAATAAGTAAAATTAGGTAAATTGAATGGTATCCCAAGTAATTTATTTAATTAAATATCTTTATGTTATTAATATAGTAATACTAATGGTTACTTGAATTCCATTTATATTTCTAAAAATAGGGTATTTAATTAAATAAATTATATTAATAAATTTAATATTCTTATTATTTTTATAGTATGAAATACAATGTTGAGTCAATTATGTCTGACACGTAAGCCAAACCGGCCCAAAGATATCCATAGATGCCCAGGATATGCTACTATGGTTATAGAACTTGTAATGCATTAAGTTTAGTGTGCGATTAAGTTTATTTAAAATGGATTAATTTTTTTTAATGTGGAAATCATTGTGTTGGCGATAGTTTGTACAGATCTTAAGTTTTTAAATGATTAAACTGTAAAATAATTTAAAACATAATGATTCAATTGGAAAATTATGAATTTATTTATTTATTTATATTTTAAATGAAAATGGTTTTTTTTTCAATTTAAGTATCTGGGATTTAAGGATGGTTTCATAGGCAAGGATTATTCTTATATATGCATGCATGATAAGAAGGCTTTAGTGGTACTCTTATTATATTTTTTATCATATTTCTATTTGGAACTTTGAAGGGTCCGAATAGTTGTTAGCATGTGCATATATTGTGATTTTTTGTATTTGGTAAACGAATCGTGTTTTATTTGTTTGTATTAAAATTAATTGTGATCTTGTTAATGTTATTATTCATTGCTTTAATAAAGTTTAAATTCAGTTAGAAATTGTGTATTTTTTGAAGATCTTGTGTATTTTCTAAATTGATCACAATAATGCTAATTATGGCATAAAATTTAACGTTAATTACTGATATAATATCAAATTCAGATTTTATCACAATAATGCTAATTATGGCATAAAATTTGTATTAACGTTAATTATTGATTCCGATTTTATCACAATGATGCTAATCATGGCAATCATAAAAAAAAATTAGTATTCTCTAAATAAATTATTGAAGCATCTCTAAAAGGTAATGATTGTAGAAATTGCTAAAGTTTTACTAATTTTGGAATCTAACTAAAGACGTTTTTTTTTTAAGTATACATGTGTTGTTTTTCGCATGAGTCAAGCATTGATGTTCGCAAACGAACCGCTCTCTGTA